>VWPW01026757.1:107529-158983 GCA_013389825.1 Crypturellus undulatus | reverse complement strand
TGACACTCGGGGACAATTATCGGGGGCATTGAGACAGTCCGCGGAATATTAGCAATAAACAATCTCGCAAATCACCGGTGAAGACATGTATGCCGACGGGCACCAAAGCCTAGCAGACCTCGGCCCCAAAGCAAAGGGGAGTCTCGGAATTGTAGGTAGTCAGAACTTCCAAGGCGGGAAGTTATATAGACGGGGAAATGCAGGACACGAGAGTGGGAGGGCAAAAGGTCCAAAGCGGGTTGTTGACGTGATCGTGATTAACAATGATTAGGGATAGGGATGTTTTTTGTCCTTCTTCTGCTTTCTCTCCTCCTCCCCGGTGTTTCACTTAGAGACGGGACAGCGAGAGACAAAAGACCCCTTTTCCGAGGAACTCGAAGGAAACCGACTGTCAGTGTGACCCGCCCGTAACGTTGCGAGTTCCCTCGAGGTGGCTGCACTCGCTCGTCCTGGGACGGGACCGGCAGAGACTCGCACTGCCTGCGCGGAACCACAAACTTTCCTTACCCAGCACCGGCTGGGCCCTGCCGGGGAGCCGGGAGCGAGAAGGCGGCGAGCGGCGGCGCAGCGACGGCTGCCGCTCTCCGCCCTGCCCGCTGGGCCCCCAGCGTGCTGCCCGCCCCCTGCGCCGGCCATCTCGGCGAGGCGGGCGCTGGGTGTCTCCGGGGACGCCTCGTCGCGGGTCGCGCGGAGCGGTTGCCGCTCTGGCCCCGTGCGCCGCCCGCCCGGCGGCTCCGGCTCTGCGCGGACGGGGCCCTTCCCAAGGAGATGGCGCACAGGGCCAGGCCCGCTGTTTTTCGGGATGCAAGTGCTTGCCTGGGGCGGAGAGGAAAGGCGAAGTGTGGGGGCGGGGAGCTCACGCCCTTCGCTCCGCTCTCCGAAGCCTGGGCAGCGCCGGTTCCCGAGCTCCACGCTCGCGGTGTTCTCCGCGGAGCCTCCGCGTTTGCAACCGCAAAAGTCCCGCCAGGCACTGACCGCCCCTGAGGAGGCGAGAGAGCCCTCCCCTCCCACAAACGGCTCCGTAGGGTGTCGCTAACCTTAGACAACCCTTCCCTCCCCACTCTCAGAGAAAGAGTCAGAGAGTTGCGTAAACTTCCTTTCCCTCTATGAGCTGGAAACGAGAAGATTTCGCCTTTTAACAGGCAGGAGAAACCTTTCCCCCACCTCAAAATCTTCCCCTCGACCCAAGAGGGTGACTCTGAGTAAAAGTGCTGCGGCAAAGACGAGCGGGTCTTGGAAACCGCCGCTATGTTTCGCTACTGGAAGTGTCACATTGCAAGGGCTGCAGGTAAAATGAAGGTGGAATAAGGCACTGATACCGCTGAAATCTTCTTACCGCTATAGGTCTGGGTGGAATATGTATTCAGAAAAGGTTTCCACTTAGAGGCTTAAGAAATGTGAGTCATCCCCTCCCCCACACGCCCCCATCCTATTCAGATCGCAAGAGAAAAGAAAAGAAAAGAAAAGAAAAGAAAAGAAAAGAAAAGAAAAGAAAAGAAAAGAAAAGAAAAGAAAAGAAAAGAAAAGAAAAGAAAAGAAAAGAAAAGAAAAGAAAAGAAAAGAAAAGAAAAGAAAAGAAAAGAAAAGAAAAGAAAAAGCTTTCCCATCAGTTCAGCGTGTTTGCGGGGAGAACTTTGCTATTCATCACCCTGCATGGGAATAAAGCGAACAAACAAAAAGTGAGGTTTACCTGAAACGCTAATTTTTTTTGGGGGGGGGAGGGGGGCAAGGACCAAAAAAAAAAGCATGGAAAAAAATAGGAACAAAATAAAAAAGGAAAACCCTTCAGGAGGAGTAAGAACGTTATTAATTAGGCACAATAATTCTGATCAGCAATTGCTACCCCCTTACCACGCCGTTCCACCGTTCCAGTTCCTGCATTGGACACTGCTTTTTTTTTTTTTTTTTTCCTTACAGTTTATTACTTTAGTAGGCAACCTTTCAAAGCTCTTTTTAATTCCACTTCTCCCCAGCCCACCTTCCTCCCTCATGCAAGTACACTGGGACCAAAGCTGATATTCTAAGCTACTTAGCTTGAAAATTAGTTTAGTGAAGGTCTGGGAGATTCTGAGTTTATTTCTCCCCATACAAGACCTATAGCAGGAGCTTAATCACAGAAGTGAGAAAAGAACGAAACTGTACGGAAAATTACTAACATCACCATCATCTGACATAAGCACCGGGAAAATCTTTCACTAAACCCAAGACCTAAACAGTTAAAAAGGTTGATGTGACCACCCCACCACCACCCCTCGTAAATTAGCAGGAAATTGCTAAGTGGTGGAATAAAATATAGATTTCCGAAATATTTTTAGCATAATTTGGACAAAGAGGAATTCTTTTTCTCCTTTTTTTTTCTTTTCTTTTCTCTTTTCTCTTCTTTTCTCTTCTCTTCTCTTCTCTTCTCATTAATATTTTAGTTGTTACATTGTTCTCTTAATTTTAGCAAAATCTAACAAAATGGAATTCCGTGGCAACTCGATACCGAAGAACATTTTAAAATGCCATGAAGAGTCACGTAGCACACACACACACAAAGAATTGGAATCAAAATGAAAAACAGAGTCGCCTTTACATTGGAGATCACCTAAGAAAATAAGCGGGAAGCGAAAAATGTAGAAACGCTGAGTGTAATATGATTATTCCTAAGGTAATCATTTAAAATAAATTGCACACTGTTTAAAGTAAATCGACCTAAATGGCCGCGCTCATATTATTCAAAGATCATTGGGCAGATTATCTTCCCTTTAAAAAGCCCTTCTTGGCAAGGAGTTTGCTAAGACAGTGTGATCCTTCCAGTTTCTTAAGGCGATGCATCCACTGCCAAGAGATTTTCTTTTTATTATTAACAAATCAGTTTAGATAGGGATCCGATAAGAAATGCAAATCCAGACATAGGGGTCGCTGCTTGGCCGAATTTAACTACAGGCTGGTTCTGCAGGAATTGTCTGAAGGATATGTTTGCAGGGAGGATATGTGAAGCTTTAACACTGACTCTAAAAAATGAAGCCAGTGATTTTGATCTGCTCCAGATGTCCTAAGAGTGGATATTGCAGTGCTGGGAATCCGCACCAAATATCTGAGGGCACTGATGGTAATCAGCACAACACATCAGCAAGGGGGGACTGGCAATTGTGATAACCTGCTGCAAATGTGCAGGGCTGGAGATGGCAGTGATAAACCGCTGAAAATGTCTTCAAATGGAGATGACAGAGATGTTGAAAGGAGACACCTAACTACGGGTAGAATAAGATACTAAGCAGAGCACAATTTGAGAATGAAGTTCAAAATATTTCTTGGTCTACGACTGAAAATTCTAATTTCCATAGAGATATTTGCTTTGTATGCACTGTATCTGCATACAGATACACATGCATATAGACCTGGTATTAAAATTCGGGGTTTATGCGGCACTGATTATAAGATGTACCAAAAGAAAAGGAGGCTTAATAGCTAAAGCTCCTTGTTTGTGTCTTGAGTAAAAAAAAAGTTTTCATTTAATTCTGAGTCTGCTTGAAGCATCCTGGGGAACGATTTATTTTGCAAATCCTCTCTTTATTTTTAGTTCTCACCGGTAACAGACGAAGAAATTTAAGGTGAGCTCCTTGATGGTTTGTTTCAGTTTTCTTTCATTTGTAAAGAATTTACAGTGGGAAAAAAAAAAAGTGCCAAAATAGATTATCCATATGTTGCTAATTTTCCGACTGTCCTTTGCATGTAGCTTTCCTCTCTTTTTATGTGTAAGTTTAAAATGACTCTACCGTGTTGCATATCAATTCTGTACATTTTAATAGTACATTTATGTGAGACTGAATTTATTAATTTAATATATCTATATATTAATATATCTATATTTTAATATATTTCATATATTAATTTAATATATAATTGTGCACCGACTGCAGAGTATTTGTATCAGTTGACTGAGTTTTCATTAAGTGTATTACATTTGATTTAATAGGGGACCGTGTTTCATTTGACAACACGTAGCTTTTGGGGTATCACCGGCATTAATACTACTTCGAACGACCTTCATCTTCTTTTCCTCTCGCTGGTCACCCGTTGCCAGGCCGTCTTCTCTCTGCGTCTGTCCTGAGCACTTCTCATCAGCGCTGATTTATGAGCCTTGTTAAACACTCATTATTACTTTGCACTTTTTTTTTTTTTCTTCCCTCTCCCTCTCTCTAGCAGGGTCTGAGAAACAATCCCACTTTGTGACAGCAGGGCATGTGTCAAACAATTATACTCAGAGAGGCAATGGATCTCTAGAGCTCCAGACCCTTCCCCCGCCGCCCAATCCGAAGAATATTTTTGTTAAAAGGTGGGGGGGGGGAGGGAGGGAAGAGAGAAGAAAAACTCTCGTTCTTTTTTAATAAATTTAATTCACATCAACAGCAGCCCGCAGACTTCTAGCCATGTGAACGGGTGATTTGGTTCACTCAGCCAAAGGGAAAGTTGAAACCAGGGTTACCTCCTTGATTCCCTAAATGTGAACAGGTACTATATATAACAGCAGAGACAGGACAGAAAGTCTGATCAGTACTCAAGATGATTAGCTATTAATAAGACGTTTTAAAAGATTATGTTATTGAGAAATTGGGGGCTTTACAAAAATGACCTTCCCCTCCTTCCCCACTGCTTACCTTCCCACCACCCCTTCTCTTTTTGGTAAATGAAAATAAAAAGGATTTTTTTTTCCCAGCAAAACAATGGTGGTGACTTTTTAAAATAATTATCACTTCACGTCATTTGCAACCCGTATTTAATTCTAATAGCAAGGCAAATAAATAGATCTTCTCTTGTGCAACGTTTTTGTAAACGAATTGTAAAAGTGATACACACAGGCCTGTATAAACAAGCACACAAATCTATAGAATGAATCGTCTGCGTCTCTTTATATCTATTCATCTGTCCGTCTGCCTACCTATCTATGAATATTTTATAGATCTGAACTTAATTAACAAAATAATTTCCATTTTGTCTCCAAAATGATCAACAGCAATTATGTGAAATTTTTAAGGTTTATAATTTTATGTCACCAGACTGTTGCTTGGGGGCAGAGGCACAATTGCCGTGCCAGCTGCAGTTGTATTTATTTGTTTTTCTGTCTTGTTCCTGTAGGGCTGCATTATGCAGTTTTTAATTAGTTTGTGTTTGTATTTCACCCATCCCAAATCAATGCCATCCTGGAGCAATGCAATGTAAATTCCTGCAGTACAGGTGTAGCTGCTAGCTCTGGAACACTAGGAAACTCATGTCTTACAAATGAAAGCAGTGAATGCCATTCAGCCAAACTGTCAGCTTTAAACAGCCAAGAGGAAGGAGATCAAAGCCGAGAGCAGGAACTTCTACTCTCCAGATTAGTCTTTATGGTTTGAACGCCTAATGCTATTAAAGGGAACCAGGACATAGAGCACATCGTTGGCTACAAAGTTACTTCTAATTTTGTTAAAGTCTTGCCTTATTTTGGCCAGTGTAAGCCTTCAGAGCATTTCAAGATGCACTTTTTCCTTTGAGGCCTAGTAGCTGCTCATCTGAAATTATGCAGAACTAATACCTTCAGAGACACATTTCTGTTTGTGCACATATTTATATAACTTATCGCCTTTTGAAAGGTATTTTTGATTTCCTTCTACGTTCCACCAAGTCTTTTAATAGAACTCATTGCAATAATACCTGAAATTCTAGTATCTCCAGACATGAAAAGTCCCTTTATGTTGTGTTTGGTGTCTCTTCTTTCTTGAAATGACCTCTGTTCGATGGTATATAAATCTATTATTCCATTCACTGGGGGATACTTTCAAAGTTTTTTTTTTTTTTTTTTTTCTCCAGGAATAAGAGATCGTTCATCTTTAACTAGGCCACATAAAAATTATGATTCAACAGCAGTGTATATTTAATTAGAGTAATCTCACTTGAATTTAATTACCTAATGAATTATTTGTTTAAAAGGTAAAAAGGCTTGTTTGCCAAGTACAGTGCAACCCACTGATAAGAACTTCCGTTATAAGAACATTAACATTAAAAAAAAAAAAAACGCATTTTGTAGTTTTATATTTTAACTCTTTGGTTCTGACAGCCGCCCATGAGGGTGCCGAGCCCACTGCCGTGAGAGCGCGGAGCCCACTGCCGTGAGGGCTCAGATTCCGTAGCCTTTGGGCTCGTCGGGGGGAGCTCCGCGCGGGCCGGTGGCACCGGCGCTCACGATCGCGGCAAGCGGAGCCGGGTCGGGGACGGGTATACAACGGGAGACCCAAGGAAGACCCAGGGGAGACACAGAAAGCGGTGCTTCGGCACCATCTGGGAATGGGGAGGCTTCGCGCCCCTCCGCCCGCTGCATGCCGCGGAGCTGCTGCCCGCTGCCCAGAGCGGCTGTGCGCGCCCGTGCAGCGCGGTGCGCGCGTCCCGCCGAGCAGGGGCTGTGCCCAGGAATGCACGACGGAACAGCCCTCTCCGCGGCGATTTTTTTTTTTTTCCTCGGAGTTGGGGCCAGTGCTGCTATTGACAATTCTTTGACTATTTGTGATGCTTCTGCCAAGAAAACAAAAATTGGTTGCCTTCTACCCTTAGCCTTCTGCTTGATTCCCAAGATTTCCAGCTCCTGCACTGTTTGTCTCCGTGACAGAATGTGCAGTGCTAAACTGCAACACTTGTCAGAAGTGTCATTTGAGAACACTATGGCTCATGGAATATCTGCCATTATTATTATTATTATTTAGCAATATCTTTTTTGTTGTTGTTGTTGCTGTTGCTTTTTTCTTTTTCCGTATGTAATAAGCCCTTTTGGTTATTTATACTGACCTGCTGCTGCAAAATTAGGTCTAGGAAAAAAAAACCCTGCGAGAGGGAATCGTTCTATAGCATTTTGCCAGGGAGGACTCCGATGAAAAAGCAGCGCGCAGGTACATTTTTCTTGGCCAGGGAACTTTGGGGTTTTTACCCCTCCTTTGCCTAACCTGCATTCGGCAAGTCCATCAGCTGGGCCTGCACTGCAGCGCGGAGAGCAGCGAGGGTATCAGGGACCTCTCCTCTTCCCTCCCCGCCCTGCAGTGATGTGCGGACAGGATGCGGAAAGCCCGAGAGTTTTTAGAACAGGGCACAGGTATTAAACGAGATCTGCATCGGTTGGGAGCATCGGTCTCGATTTAGGTCACAGTGTCGTATCTGGGGATTCCTAATAAGAGGCGCTGAAGTTCTCGTTCGAGCAGTCCTACAGCGAAGACTGCAAAGCTAATTAGCTTTTGAGATGTAAAGCTGCGTATATCAGTCGAGACGTATTATATATGCAGAGGCAAAGCTGGCGATTTAGCCATAGTTCAACCAGTTCAACATATCAAAGCTGCGTGCTCCACAGAAGTCTCCTTCCTGAGGGAAGGCAACGCAAAGACGGAGTCGCGGATAGCTCTGCCTGAAGAAGCCGCGCACCCTCCGTGCGCAGGAGCTGCTGCCGCCGCGGGACTGGGCTGCATGCACCTCGGCCGCTCCAGGCTCCCCAGCCTTCCTGATGGCTTGTCCAGGCCCTGCCAGCTCGGCCAGCTTCGCCTGGGGGTCCCGTCGCCACGTCGAGAGCCTCGCAGGGGAAGCGAGACCCCTCCTCAGACGGAGGCGCGGGTGCTGCTCCCCTCCGAGTGCTTTCCCTCAGGGAAAAGTAGGCTGCTCATGACGAACTGCCCTCGCCCAGAGGCTGCGCCGGGCGAGCAGCCCCGCGGCTCTCAGCGGTGCTTTCCGCTCGGCGGACCTTCCTAATGCCCTCTCCGAGTTAATGCGCCTATTTACATTCTGGCGTTTGAATAAATACGGGAGCGCTGCAGTTTCCACAACAGTTGGCTAGTTTGTTGCAGGCATGCCTGTTCAAGCCCACAGTCAATTGCAGAGCAGCTTGCACAGCACTTAATTACATCACCGTGCAGCTGTGCTCCTCCTCAGCCAGAGCCATCGCAGGCACTGGGAAGTTAATGCCTAGTGATGTGGCGATGTGCTAGACATTAGGCAGGAGGGAAGGGGAGTCCCAGCATTTTCTCCATTTTGGGGTGTGTGTATGTGTATGCCTCATTTTGCTCATGATTTTTGGAGTCGCACTGCAGGTTTATGTATGGGATAGACAAGTTGTTGGTACTGAGGCAGCCGTGGAGCTTGCTCACTCACATGTGTCTCCACCTTTACTTCTCAATGCTTGAAGAGGTTCGGTCTAATCTTTATTTCATGCTTCCAGGTAAAAATGCCAGGTGTTACATCAGGCCCTGAATCCTCTGCTCCTGTGACAATGTGAACAGCAACTTGACTTCAGAACTTCAGGACTCACAATTACATTAAAAAATTGTAACCAGAGCTGAGACTGAAGTACAATTTTCCAGTTTTAAAGTGAAATTATTACTGTTTCTTACTGATTAGATGTAAAATAAATTATTGCTCTACTATGTGTGTTTTTGTACATAGAATTAACTGGCAACTCTGCTTAAATGTTTACAATGATTTTAAGAAATTATGGGTGTTATAGATCTGGACATTTTAGGTCCTTACTTTTGAGGGTCTTACTTTTTTAATGTTACAAACGCAGTCATCACAATACACCTACAAAATTTAGTTTATTCCTATTAATTTGGATAATTAAATGCATATATTAACAGGGCATATATGTATTTATTCTTATCCTCTTTGGAAGATGTATGCATTTCCAGTGTATTACTACTGATAGCAGTATAATTTAAATCCTGTAGTTACAGTAGACAGTCTATTAAATACATTTTAAATAGAATTTGTTGAATTAAAATCCATCACAAAATTTTCTCAGATTATTTTTAATATTCTGTAAGCAACATAATTTATAATTCCATTTTACTTCCTCTACCGATTTCTTCTAACATTTCATCATTGGTAGCAGCTAGTTTATTTATTTATTTATTCTTTTCATAGATGCATACTCTTTTGGCAAATGTAACTGACTTATATAGCCATTGATGTGTGTTGCATTTTAATAATGACTTTTTGTTTCATCCGGTAATACTTTTAAATAAGATTGCCTGGATTATCTGAATTGAACTTTAAGGACAAATGTAAGCTGCTGCCTTTTTTTTTTTTTTTAATTACCTGTGTAAATCTGGGCAAAATAATTGTACTTTGATTGAGAACAGAATAAAATTAAGATCAGCCTGTGCATTTTTATATGTATTTTTGTACAGGTTTGCTAAGTTGTAATCAGCTTTCCTCTTCCTCTTCTTTTCTCTACTTCAACTATTGAAAAAGTCCTTTAAGTCCATAACTTATTTTGTATTTGTTCTTGCTAATAGCACAAGGGTATTTCTGCACAGCAATACATTTTGAGCCTGGCCTATATGAAATAGCATTTTCCCATGGAATAACATTGCATCAGGATAACAGTGGGACTAGAAGTAGATTTTTAAAAAGATTGAATAAAAAATCCTTACTGACATACAATATTGTGATAAAATCCTTAATGTTTGATGTTTGCAACAAATATTGACTAGCATGGCTAAAAATATATCTTTTCTTATCAAGAAGGTTATTCATGCTCTCCACTGAATTATTGCTCTAGGTATTATAAGAAACAGGAAGCTGGACTGTATGAAGTTTTTTTTAGGACAATCTCTCTATGGTAGTTGAATCACTGTGGCAATGAGCAGAGCTTTGTATTTATAGTCTGCATGATTGTACCATGCAAAGTAGCACTAAGTTTATTTTACTGATTCATTGCATTTTCTTTCTAAAACTGCCGTTCCCCCATCTCATATATTTCTTTTTATGTAAATGTGGTACTTCTCAAAGAAAGATGCAATTTTTATGATTTTGCCCGAGGTTGAGAATGCTGGGTATAATAATGATAGCATCACATCCAGTGTTAATTTTTCATGCATAACTAGACTGCTTCAGTTTACAAGACATTTTGCACAATATGGACAAATATACAGAAGTTGTTATTTTTCTTTTTTTTCACATGTTAGTATGTTTCACATACTATTTCTCATGTGTTTTGCATTGTTCACAGACAAGATGTATTTTAGAAGACTAAGTCATGATGTTTAGAGGCTTTTAGACATTATTAAAAACAATAAGGAATTATGAGCATTTATAAACCCCAAAGCCCCAAATTAAGACTCAGTTCAGCATCTGCAAGCTCTTTGAGGTTAATTACTATATGCAATGAGAAAACATGCAAAGAACTATACACTCTATATATTAGCCACATTTCTGTTGAAGAGGTTACCAGTAGAATAAGATATTGGTCAAAGTGAGTATAGGTAGTGGGAACCTGGACTTTTTGTGTGTGTGTGTGTTTATCCACAAATTAAAACATTTGACACCTGGATGCCTTTGGAACACATTGGGATCCTCTAATGGTCAGATATGAAATAAATCTAAGCAGATTAGAATTTCTGAGGGCAAGGAATATAAAAGGGCCATATTTTGCAGAACTAGTCTGATAATGGACAGGGACATATTTGCTTTTTTGATTCCTTCTTTAGTTCTTTCCAAGATTTTTCATGAGTCAGAACAACAATTAGATCATTCAGTCTTTTATAGATTTTTTTTTCTGTTGCTCTCACCTTGTCTAAGGCCAATACATGCAAGCATTTGTAATAATTTATTGTATTGGCATCACCGTCATAACTGCACTAACCTAGATTATTGTTACCATAAACACTTCTATACTAATGTTAATAATTCTAATGCTTCACAGAAGCAGTGCTGGTGCAGTGACATTGATGCAGTAGATACTGCCAGTGTAACTCACAGTAACCATGCAATCTTTACAAAGCCTGCTCTATGCAATTTCCTTCTATTCCACATTATTTACTTGTTCTAAACTACTTTGTGCTGTTTCACAGAGTGATGAATAAAAGTTCATTTTAAAGTTCAAATAAAATTATCTCAGCTGATATTGACTGGTGTGCACTGACTAATTCCCATTTCAGGTGTTCACCTTGGAATCAGTTAGGAACTTGCCCACAGTGGGTGGCTGGACAAACTTCTAGGCTAATATAACAAACAATTTCCACCTACCCAGAGGTAGGTTTCTTCCACAGTCACAACTTTATATAGCACTTTTAAATCACAATGAAGTATATAGGTACAGAAAGGACTTCTCTAGCAAAAACAGGAATTGTCACGACAGCAGTGTTCCTTGGAAGTCCTGGGAGCAGGGCCCCTGAAAGAGGCCCATTTGATAGTGCACCGAAGCAGTATGATATCCCTTCTGTAGGAAAGGGTAATTAAATGGTGGAAGGTCTCTGTGTGTCCACTGACCAACAGAGCTGCTAATATTGTAATAATTGCAGAAATATATATAACTTGGATACTGGGTTTTAATTTTTTGGGGGTAATAACCCTCGTCTCATGATTTAAGACTTTATTGTCCATTTTTCCTCCTTAGGTTTTCTTGTTTTTGTCTAACCCTTTACCAATTTATCTCCACTTTTCTCTTTCATTTCTATCTCCCATCTTCCATGTTCCTATTTTCCCATCTTCTCTTGCTCATTCTCAACTCCATATCTGATCCTTCATTAGAATCATTTATGAAGTTTTCATTAAATTCATCATCGCTAAATTTTACATGCTTATCTGGACTTGGTAGTTTATAAAGATTTCAGAGAAGAGATTATGTCTTTCTGCAGGTTTGCATAATACTGTATCGGAAACCCTAAATCTATGCAACAGTAATTGCTCCTCTAACTTTAACAAACATGCCTACTTTCATATTCTACTTTATAATGATAAGTTCAAGCAATAAGGGTCTTCGATGATTTTGACGTAACTACCAATATGTGACTATTCTGCCTTTCTAACTCCACTAAAACTTACACTTGAAAGCAATTATATATTTTTTTCTTGCATGTATACATATGCAATATATGCACATATGCATATATTTCTATGTTTGCTTGTTATGTTCTTAGTTGTTCCTTGTTAATACGAAGCATATTTTGCAGAAGCATTATGACCTGTAGATGCATTCCCTTCAGCAAGGGCTGGTAAGTAACTTTACAGTTTGTCATTCAAAGTACTAGAAATGAGTATTGGTACGAATGCATTTAACTGGACTCCACACTTCCATGATTCCCCAGCATTACTAGGGGAATTACTTCAAACATATAAACATTTGAACATTTTTTTGGTATAGTCCAAAATATGTTTAGCTTTCCCTGAAATTTATTTATGGGAAGAACAGGAATGAAGGAATAAAAGAAGTGAAACAAAAAGCATTTAGCACCAGTGGAGGTACAACTTCAGTCGAAAAGGCAACTTCCCAAGTCCATGGAATGAGAAGGACTGTCACCAAAAGTGTGAAGAAAGCTAGCTGAAGCCTTTGCAAGTACCACTCTGTTATCTTTGAAGAGTCTTGATGTTTAGGAGAGGTTTCTGGTGACCTATTTCGGAATGGGTGAGAAAGCTATCTGGGAAATGACCTGACAGTGAGCCTTTCCTTAGTTCCTAAAACAAATATTATGTACCATAACAAAAACAATGCACAAATCCTTTTGGAAATCACACACAGGTACATGAAGAAAGAGAATGAAGTTGACTGGGAAAATTCAGCACAGACTCATCAATGGCAGTGTACCTTACAAACCAGAGAGCTTGCTATAAAAAGATGACTCATTTGGATGGACGTGGAAAGAATAGTGGATGTTGTTTGCCTTGATTTTGCAAGGTCTACAACATAGTATTCCAAAGTACTCTAATACCTGGCATGGACAATGACGTATCACAACTCAGGTGAGTAGACTGTCAGGTTCCAAGGCTGTGATTGAGGTACGAAGTCCCACTGGAGGTGGGGGTAGCAGCTCAGCAGTTCATATGGGAACTCATACTGTTTTAACATATCTGTTAACAACTTGGGAGATATATGATAGAATGTACTCAGCAAGTTTGCAGTCAAACCAAACCATGTGAGAGTGGTGCATTCACTGGAGAGCAGACTGTTTTTCAGAAGGATATTGATAGGTTAGGAGAAAAGGTCCATTGGAAATCCTATGCACTGTTGGATGCAGAGCTCTGCTCCTGTTATTAGTTGATGTCCTGTGTGCCAACTGATTAGAAAAGCAGTTTTACAGGAAAGGATTAACATGAGTGTAGCCAGCAGGCTGAAGAAAGTGATTCTTCTCTATTTAGCACTTGTTAGATCTCGTAGGAAGAACTCTGTAAAATGCAAAAGATATATTGACATACTGAGGTAAATGCAGTACAGGACTATCAAGAGAGTGAGAAGCCTAAAGTCCATGATGAAGAGAGACTGAGAGAATTGTATTTTTTCAGTCACGAAGAAAAGTTTAATGGGAGAAATTAATGTTACCTTCAGCTACTTGATGGGAAGGTGCATAAAAAGATGGAAACAAACTCTTCTTGGAGATACAGGATGAGGAAGAGAAACAACAGACACAGTTTGTTACATGGGAAATTATAATCAGACATGTCAAAAAACAAACAAACAAAAAACTAATGCTGGTCAAGCACTGGTACAGGGACCCTGAGAGACTGTGGAGTAACTATCCTTGAAGATATTCAAAATTGAACTCAACAAGGTCCAAAGGGTTTCTAACTAGTTGGACCTACTTTGAGAAGAGAGTAGATGACTTCCAGAGATCCTTTACAACCAAAATTATTCTACAGTTCTGTAGTTGTTGAACTCATTGTAACAAAAAAAAATGCAGTTAACATTTTTGCCAAGACTACAAGGTCATTTGGGACCAGCTACTGTATATATGGCAGTAATGCATGTGCCTGTAATGTCTCATCTGTCTTAACTGCAGATACAGTTATTTTACAACTTTGGACTCATATTAGAATTCATAGTCTAACAGAACTGCTACTTCTCCTATCAAACCATGATAGTTAATAAGATGCTATATGATTGGGTAAACAAGCCATATTAACAAAAATGCGTATCTGCCAAGCACTTTGTCATCTTTATCAGAAAGATGCCTCCATATCCAGGAGATGGCAGGAGAAGAGGGAGGGAAGAAATAGGTAAGATCTGAGGAATAGTCATCATTTGGTTCAGTAACTGGTTTTCCTTCCAAATGGCTTTTTAGTGGCCTATTACAAGGGATATACAAGGGATATAGCCTTGCCTGTATATTTACGGGATACTGCTGTGAGAAAGTAGAGCTATGTCATGAGCTATGCTTTGTGTCAATATTGTCAGTTATGGTGAGGTTAAACAAACTGGAAGAGAGAGTGAGAGAGACAGCTGTTCATATGTGGCAGGCTTCCATTCCATCTTCAGTGGTATTTGTCCAGCATATTTGATTTGATTTTATTATATGAAAATTAAAAAGAAAATAAAGCTATAAAGCTACTGAAATAGAACAGAATGCTTCTCTGAGTACACACGCAAGTGTAGGATATAAAAAAAGACCTCTTTCTCATGGAACAGCTTTCATCTAAAACCAGGCTAAAGCAGTTTGGCTGTCTTGACCTGCAACATCACAGGACAGCCCCTTGGCTATTCCAAAAGTTCTTTGTCATTTATTACAAAGTAAAAATACAGTAAAGTCATTGTATGTGAAGTACTCAATATGTTTTTGTAGTGTTGAAATGGGAGTGCTCTCTGACATTATTAATTCTAACGACTGTCTATGAATAAACAAGTGATGCTAAATAAAATATATACTTTTAATTGTGGTATTAACCATAATTAAATGCAATTATGAAATATTTTGTAATTTTATAATTGCTGGAGGTTTTAGTGTTTCGTGGACATCACTTACAACAATTCCTTAATTCCTTCTTTGTCTAACCAATAATAATCTTTGTAATAGGAAAGAGAATCCTGAGTGCATCAGTTTTCAAAGCATTTACATTTTTTTTGGTTTTGTTTGTTTTCTTGTTTGTTTCAGCAGGAATCCAAAATAAAGTTAATTTGATTTACAAAGATCAATAAATAAAAAGTGAGTGAAGATTCTTATTTCTTTGAAGCCAGCAAAGGCAAAAAAAAATAATCCTCCTAAACAATGAAGGCCTTTAATTCCGAGCCTTGAACACTAAAAGGCATTGTGAAGTGGGATTTGCAGTGTTTCTGGTTTTAATTTATACTGTACAAGCAGGTGCAGTAATGAGCAGTGAATTGCTCTTATTACGCTGTTGCGGTAACATAAGACAAAAGCTACAGAAACATCCTGGACTCAACTTATTAGTGACTGGAATAGTAACAGCTATCTTAAAAAGAAGCTAGTTAAAAAGAAGCTTCTGTCCTTCCCTCACAGCAGTTTTAATATATCTTCTTCCATCCTTGGTAGTTTCCTTAGATACAGAAACTGAGGATAATTCCATATTTTGAAATATGCATCTATTTGAGTTGCCCATCTATAAGGAAAGTCAGCCAATTCTTCAGCATTCTATATCTTGGTGCTTTCATCTGGAATGCTGTTAATAGAACAGACTGCAAAGAGACCTCTTGGTGTCTTTTCTTGTGTGAAGGAATGCACAAAAGGTGAGTTCCACTGCTGTGAGCTACTAGAAAAGTTAATCAGGTGAAAAACAGAAGACCAGGTACTTCGAAGTTATGCTGATCTGCATAGCCTGAGAAGCCTCTGGGTCTTGACTGGTTCACAGTGGATCACTTTCTTGAAAGCTATCGGCAGGGAGCAACAAGGGGCAGCTGTTCAGTACTCTTCAGTACCAAGGAGAGGAGCAATGCAGACCAAGGGGAAGCAGCTGGGGGTTATTCAAAAGTCCAGACCATCAGACACACCCATAGAATCATAAAATCATAGAATCATTAAGGCTGGAAAAGACCTTCAAGATCATCGAATCCAACTGCAAGTCCTTCAGCACAATGTCTGCTAAACAATGTCCCTAAGTGACTGATCTACACATTTCTTGAACATAATCAGGGACAAGGACTCCACCACTTCCTTGGACAGTCTGTTCCAATGCTTGGCTACTCTTTCCATGTAGATTTTTTTTCCTAATATCTAACCTGAACCTCCTCTGGAGCAACTAGAAGATATTTCCTCTTGTCCTATTTTCAATGGATATTTTGGAGAAGCAATTGATACCTGCCTAGCTACAACCTCCTTTTAGGTAGCTGTAGAGAGCAAAAAGGTCTCCCCTGAACCTCCTCTTCTCCAGACTAAGTAATCCCAGCTCCCTCAGCATTCCCTCAGAAGGTCTGTGCTCCAGCCCCTTCACCAGTTTTGTTGCCCTTCTTTGGACATGCTCCAGCACCTCAATGTCTGTCTTGTAGTGAAGGGACCAAAACTGAACACAGTATTCAAGGTGTGGCCTCACTAGCGCCAAGTACAGGAGCATGATCACTTCCCTAGTACTGCTGGCTACACTATTCGTGATACAAGCCAGGAGGCTGTTGGCCTTCTTGGCCACCTGGGCACACTGTTGCCTCATGTTCAGACACCTGTCAACCAACACCTCCAGATCCTTTTCTGTCATGCAGCTCCCCATCCCCACTCTGCCCCAAGCCTGTAGCGTTGCATGGGATTGTTGTGATCAAAGTGCAGGACGTGGCACCTGGCCTTCTTGAACCTCATCTAGTTGGTCTCAGCCCATCGATCCAGCCTGTCCAGAGTCTTCCTGCCTTCAGGCAGATCGACTCCTCTTCCCAGCTTAGTGTCATCAGAAAATTTGCTTAGGGTGCACTCAATCCCCTCATCTAGATCATCAATAAAGATATAAAAGAGAACCATCCTAACACAGACCCCTAACCGCTCGTGACTTGTAGCCAGCTGGATTTAGCTCCATTCCATTACCACTCTCTGGGCCTGCCCATCTAGCCAGTTTTTCACTTAGCAAATAGCAGAGCTGTCTACACCATGAACTGCCACCTTCTCTAAGAGAATCCAGTGGGAGACTGTGTCAAAAGCCTTACTAAAGTCTAAGTAGACCATGTTCACAGCCTTTCCCTCATCCACTAGGTGGGTCACCTGGTCATAGAAATGAGATCAGGTTGGTCAGGCAGGACTTGGTTTTCAGGAATCCATCTTCGCTGGGGCTGATCACCTGGTTGTCACATACATGCTGTGTGATTACCCTCAAGATGATCTGCTCCATAACTTTCCCTGATACTAAGGTTAGGCTGACAGGTCTGTAGTTCCCCAGAGGCTCCATCCGACCTTTCTTGTAGATGGGCATCACACTGACAAGTCTCCAGTTGTATGGAACCTCCCTTGTTGACCAGAATTGCTGACAGATGATGGAGAGTGGCTTGGCAAGCACTTCTGGCAGCACCCTCGGAACCCTCAGGTGGACCCCATCTGGCTCCACAGACTTGTGAATGTTCAAGTGGAGCAGAATTTCACTGACTCTTCCAACCAATGTCCTAAACAGCCCAAGGTCTGTTCTCCTAAGTCTAAGGTAGTGTTTTTGCTGATGCCCCTCCTGACTTCAACAAGAACTGAAAATACTATCATTTTGTGGTCACTATGCTCAAGAGAGGCTCCAGCCACCAAATCTCCCACCAGTCTTTTTCTGTTCACAATGAGCAAGTCCAGTGGGCCACCTCCGTGGGTAGGCTCTCTTACCAGCCATGATAGGAAGTTATCTTCCACACACTCCACAAACTTCCTAGACTGTTTCCTCTCTGCCATATTGTATTTCCAACAAACATCTAAAAGGTTTAAGTCCCTCACAGGAACAAGGGCTGCCAATCATGAGACTTCTGCTAGATATTTTTAGAATGTCTCAGTCGCCTCTTCATCCTGGTTGGGTGGTCTATATCAGACTCCCACCAGGATATCAGCCTTGTTGGCCTTCCCCTTGATCCTGATCCATAAGCACCTGACTTTTTCATCACTCACTTGAAGTTCCGTGCATTCAAAACACTCCCTAACATACAGTACTGCCCCTTCCTCCATTGCCTATCCCTTCTGAAGAGCCTGGTGATGAGACAGGTCCAAGGTGAAGCAAAAATGGCAATTGAGTTCAGGTTTGGTGTCAGCAAGAGTCAGACACAGCCAGTAATCACTAAGCAGGCCCATAGTGATGAAGTTGGTCAGAGTCAAGATGGAGAGCCACTCTATGCGCCGGAGCCCAGATGAGCAGAGTCCATAGCTAGGAATAGTAGTGATAGAGTTAGGGGGCAGGTGCACCTAGTTCAGGCAGGGCCTGAAGATTGAGGACTGAACTGAAATGGTGCTCCTGAGCCCATGGGCTGGTTGTGAGAGGAAGGCACTGGAGAGATTGGTCAGGGGCATCAGGAGAACAAAACAGGCTGACCAGAATAAAGCACGAAGGATTCATATATTCTTAAAGAATTCTGATTCTATTAAGCTGAAGACAATGTTTTCTGAGCAGGATGATGCCCACTTTCTGTGTTTTTGTTTACTGCATAGGCCAGGTAAAATGGAACTTTATTGTCAGTTACGTTGTACTTTTTGGGGTGAAAAGCAGGATTTCTTAGTAAGCTTCTCCTTACTTCTTCCATCTCTTCACTTGACTTCCTTACTCCATATTCAATTGCTGAGTCTAGTCAGTAAAGAAAATATTAATACTTAAATATTTCTATTCATTTTTTCTTGTTTGCTAACGACTTCATGTATTTATAGAGAGAACTGAGGATTTATTACTTGATTGTTGATTGCTGTCTGTCTCTTTTTGTCTGTCTCTGTCCTTTTGTTGTAATATGAAACAAAGTTCAGCTTTGGAACCTTCAGGTAAAATATTTGTCTTGGCCCCAGCCTTAACTTGCTGATTTTTTAATACCCCATACTGTTGTTTGTAGATTTTAGATATAGATGGGCAAAATCAGCCTTACAAGTTCACAATTTGGATCATGGATGCTGAAATCATTTCTATTGCATTTAGTTCACATGTTGTCGTTAGGATTTTCTATCTACAAGAAAGAAAATTTGCTGTGTTCTAATTCACCTACTTCCAGCCACTCAGGGATCCACAAGCAGGTGTCACAGAGAATTGTTCTCAAGACATCCTGAGGAGAGAGACATGAGGCTCCTTCTTATCTTCAAATAGTATCTCCCTGAATTAGATCTCCTTTGTTTCAGGAGTTCAGTGCATCTGTGTTCTAGATGCACTGTTCACGCATTTTTTTCAGTTGCATGTTCAGAGTGTTGCACTAATTCCCTAAATAAATTTTGGAATTTAACAAATTATCATGTTCAATAACACCTTTTTCTTTGACAAAAATAACACAGCAAGTGCTTTTCTAGTCAGACAGTACTGGGAACTAGAGTTGATTCATAATTGTAAGAATGAGATTCTAATAGTATAGGAAAAAAAAAATGCTACCTATCACTGACTGAATGTCACCAACTTGTTATTTTTATTGTTCTTCAGAGTAATAGGATTTACTGAAGCAGTTTAACCTCAAGTTATGTGATATATATTATGTGTGAAGAATGAAGAGGATTATAAATAGTAAAACATAAAAAAAACCCTTAAATTTAATAGGAATAAATGTAAAGAAGACCTGGAATTCCAAAACTCTCTTATGTACTATCCATAAGAAAAAGAAAACAAGTATGTATAAAAAAAGTTCAGCTATGAAAATGTACAAATCTGGATGTTTATGTAGTACTGGGCTAAAAATACAAGAAGATTGTCCACAATCTGAATGAAATGCTTTCAAGAGCGCATCCATCTTTGAGAATCAAATAAAGAAATAGATAAACAGATTGGCCACTGTGCTTTTGGGATATGCACGGCAACACTCAATATTCACAAATCACTAAATGGTTGTTGGACACCTGAAATTCTATTGATTGCTAAAGCTCAATAATGTTTGAAATACTATTTCAAAAGAACAAGCAAGCAAACAAACAATTACACAGTATAGGGACTTTTAACATACACAAAATTCATTACAAATCCAGCAAACATTCTGACCAAATAAATAACGTCAGCTCATTATATGGTAGCAGCCATAACAGGAAATCTTTCAAATGATGATTATATTAAAATTAAGGATGATACAATGAAAAAGAGTATTGTAAATCAGGTAGCAAGGAATTTCAAGGATCACAAATCCTTGCCTAATGTAAATTACAGCAGTAAGTTCAAGCATGGATTGTTTCTTTTATAACAATGATTACCTAGAAAACAGGAATTGTAAGCTAAAACTCGAATAAATTTAAATCATGATAGTGACTAGACGTTTAATTGTTTTATTTTCTTTCTAGCTTGCTTGTTAGCAATATGTAAAAAGTTTATATATTAATATATATATGTTTATATCAATAGAAATATAAATGAGTATCTACCTAGATTGTAAGTTAAACCAGCAAATTAATTGTTCCTCCTGCCACAGTTCTTATGGTAAGTGGAAATAGATGCTTATTTTTATTCCTTATTTTATAGATTTTTATTGTAACCACAGTGACCTATATTTATGTGTTAAGAATTCTATTCAAAGCTGGAAAGATACTGGTATAAAACTAGTATATGCATAGAGTTAGTCTCAGCACTTAGGAGAGCTCATTGTTCTCTGAATCTTTTCATTATTCCCCAGAACTTCAAAACCAACTGCCTGAAAGATGAGATTAGTACTTCCAAAAAAAAAAATCTTTTACAGTTAACTACAAGAATGCTGTGCCTTGCTTTTCATTTCACTGTAGTTATTAATCATATCTTGAATAGCTTAACAGGGACAGTCATTGCACTGTAACCTAAGGCTCCAACTGCAGGGAGGTCCTTATGTTCTAATTATAAAAAAAATATACTATGCCCCAGAGAATGTCATAAAATAAGTATGAACTGCTCTGGTAAATATAAATCTATTTTGATATGAAGTGATCTGGCATCATGTGCAGTCAAAGAAGATTTTCTTCATGTGGTTTACAAACTGAAGAAGATCACTCCAAGTTTACAAGAAAACACTCTTCCAACAAACTTGGCCTGAGGTAGTCTGCAGTACCTGCAGGAAATCACAGGCAATGTAAAATACTATTTGTGAGTTCTAGTTCTGTCTACAAGGCAGCTCATACTGTATGCTGTCTAGTCATCAGCTCCTATGACTAGTCAGATGCCAATCTTTTGCATAAATAAAACTAATTTCCCATATATCTCAACTCAAATATTACCATAAAAAATCAATTTTACACATAGCATGTTCTTCTCCTTTGAGAAGAGTCAAAAAAAATTTGTCCCTGCTTTTGGAATTAGAATTTCACTTCTCTCAAAATCTTCAGCAGGTCTTGGTCAAAAATAGAACTTTAACTCTGCGTTCTATTGGCAATATGTGGTGCTAAGTAGCAAAACTGATTCTGCATTTTCTCCACAGCATATATATGTATTTTTTTTATAGAGAATTTGTGACTGCCATGTTCAAAGAGGAACGTGAATGACAGATGCAAAATTAAGGCTCATAGTTATGGCTTTCAGTAAATATATCCTTTGTTCAAATTATGGCAACATCTTCAGATATTAAAAGTATACCAAAAGCTCATCTATTTTATTTTTCTTTTATATGATTGGAACTGATT
The DNA here is from genome assembly GCA_013389825.1 of Crypturellus undulatus. Classification (NCBI taxonomy): domain Eukaryota; kingdom Metazoa; phylum Chordata; class Aves; order Tinamiformes; family Tinamidae; genus Crypturellus; species Crypturellus undulatus. Next base: position 137,573 of record VWPW01026757.1, on the reverse strand, counting down.
AAAGTGTTGAGATGATGGAATGACATCTTTACAAAGGATTTGTTGCTTAGTTCTATTACATTTTTAAGAAATTAAGTAATAAAATATATTAAAATATAAATCACCTTTTTTCCCCTTTCTGTGCCTTGTCTTCACTGTCTGTCATTTAAGCAGCAAGCACTTCAAGGCATAGGATATGCTTATTTGTATTTTCAATAGCTAAAAATTAGCAAGGTATGAACATAAACAAAAAATAATATGAATATTTAAATGTCATTTTTAGGATGGTGGAACTGATTCTACATTTATTTATTTATTTAATTATTTCCAGGAAGGTATTTCTTTCACAGATTCTTGTATTTTTCTACAATACACTTCATGTCAGAGCCTCCAAAGAAGACAATGAAATACAACTGTGTTGGATAGCTTCTTCTTTCCACAATCAAATGACAATATTTATAGCCAGCCCTCAAGTGAACTTGAAACAACCAAATTCTGTAGGTTACTCCTGAGTCCTGTGTTTTCACCAAGGAACTGTGAAAAAAAAAAAAGGAAACAGGTCCTCTTCAGATCCTTCCTGTGTGACTGAATCTGGTGTCTGAAGACTGTGTATTCTTCTCAGTTCTCTCTTGAAGAATCTAAGACAGTTCAATCTTTTTCCCATAGGTTTTAGGGAATATAAAGCTGAGCTGCTCTCTAAATAGCTGCAAATGGTAGTAATAGTGTTGGTAAGTAACTAGGTGAATGCCATACCTTCCTTTACAAGTCCAGCCTCTCCTGATACAGAGGATTGCATGTAGCACCATCTGTCAGGGGTGTTCATTTATCATTAACCAACTGGGGGAGACAACATGAGTTGAAATGACAGTGGAAAAGATACAGCCGCTCTGTTTTAAATGCTGTGCATTTGGTTCAAGAAAAATATGTGAACAGAGAGTAGAGCTAAATGTATTAAATAAATAAATTACCGAGTCAGATTTTACTACGTTTACCCACACAGAAAAGAAGTAGAAAAATAGTTTATGTAGCAAATGAGCGAGCATTTCATGTGGAGTGAAAGATTATCTGAATCAAATGAAAAGATCAGAAATTTATATTCTGTGGGAGACATCAGAAACTGTCTAACTCCAGCTGTCATTGGAGACTGCATCTAGACTTCTTCCAGTATGATGGGTAGATCATTTAACTTTTGTGTGGTCCATGCAGGAAAATCATGCCTGGGAAGAGCCTAGTCCTCTGCTACATTCCTAGTTCCTGCATGTTTAGGGCTCCTGTGAGAGTCACACTGAGCAAGTGGCAAGAAGAAATACACAGAATCATAAAATCACCGGACAGTACCTGCTGGAGCTGAGCACCCATGAGCTCAAACCAAATTGCTCAGGACTTTATCCAGTCAAATGCTGAAGTCGTCCAAAGACGGAGACAGAGCAAACTCCCCGGGCAACCTGTTCCACTGTTTGGCTATATTTCCAGCGAGGAGGTTTTCTTTATGTCAAGCCCAAGATGGCATTACTTTTTGCCACCTTCATTCTTGTAAATGACTGAGAAGCTTCCACTGAACCTGTTCTTCCACTTAAAAGAGGTATTAGTTCCTCTGGCCATCTTTTGAGTAGGGCCTGATGCAGAGGTATTAGTATGAGACTGCCAAATGAATTAAGTGGATATTTAGACATGTAGAAACTTTGAGTACATCTAGGTTAGCATGCAGGTAGATCCTAACTCTGGATGAAGTGCTCATAATCTGTTTCAGGTATCTTTCCTTTCACAGCTCTGTCTTCCGGTCCTTGGATAGGTAAGACTTATTCTTAGTAAGAAAAATCACAAGTTTGGTGGGACTGGCATTCTTAAGAGAATGTTTGTGATATGAACCCAGAGAGTTTTAGAAGTGTTGATAATTGTTGATTTTCAGCTTCAGTATAGAAATCACGTTAATGAGAACATCAGACTCAGAATGTTAATGCTTATTCTCATATGAAATAAATCAAATAGACAAACTGATCTGATAACAGCATCATATCCATGTAGCTGTATTTTTTTTTCTCTTTTACTACTACTGTTTTATTACAAATTGTTCCAACATAAAGGCTTTAAAACATTTTAGCTTTTAACTCTGGACAGCTACTTAATAAATCTTCATCAATTTTAAACCTTTGTTAATTACAAAACCAGGAACTAAAATCGGCCATAAATTCAACAGTATGTTCTGTGCCCCCAACTCCATGGTAACAAGCAATTTCTAAGGACTGATAGATAACAAATAGATGGTACAGAGAGTTGAAGAAGTACCATATGTCTTCTGTTCACTGTTGCTACTCAGCATGACATGAAGACTTGGGAAGGTTTGAAAGGAAACTTTTTAGATGTTTAATACAGCATCACACTTTTCTGCACTACCCCTTATTGTCACATCTCTTCACAGTCAGTCCTGTGCACATTTTGCAGGCAAAATGGCACTCAGTCTCTTTTTCAGTTTAAACATTTGGCACACTAGGTCCTCAGTCTTTTAAATGACAAGCAATAACAAGGCCTTGTGAAAGACCTATCTCATGCCTGATGCAGTTATTCTTTGTATTTTTATGAGTTTTTCACTATCTCCTGACTAATCCAGTTTTGAACATTTAGATACAAACTCATTCATATATGAAGTACAGTTCATATCTGCCATGATGCTTTTATTTTGTTGTACTATACAGCAGTCTGCCTATGCTTTACTTTGTTGCTCTACAAACTAGCCTGTTCTTGCTTACAGTTGTAATGGATGCCAGTAGCTTTTATCTGCTGCTGCTCCTCACATTCTCTGATTATATTTTTTGCAGTACATACTTCTTTAAAACATGAGTGTCTTTCAGAATTTTGAGGCAGAAAATTAAAGACTGTAAAGATATTTGATCAGCTTTCAGTCTAGGCCTGGAAATGTAGCATTTGGAAGATACATACAGCTCCCAAAATGTCAATATGATCCATCAGTTGATGAGAGGCAGCAACTATGTGGCCATTCAACACATAAGTGGTTCTGGATGCATCCAGGCTGACAGTGCAAGCAGAAATAGACAGAGGACACTGGGAGAGTAGGAACCATCCCTAGGGGGAAGAAGCTACCAAGGGCAGCTGGAAGGAGAATTAGCACATACAATTAAATATTATGGTGCAAATGTATTACACTGAAAATGAGAACACAGTGATCTGAGATGTTGTGGTTATAGATAATGGGGTACTGAAGATTTTCCACTGAGAAGAGCTGGTATCTGGCACTGCTGGATGAAAGCCTTTGCTGATCCATCTGCATGGTGCATTTGGGTAGCTGGTCTCTTCTGTCCTCCGTCAATGTAGGATGCTTTGTAAAGCTCCAGCATAAAGGATGTATCAGACGTTAAGGTAATGAGAGATACCACATTCAATCTAACCTTAGCCGATCTTTATTTTCACATTGCCTGTCATACCACAAAATAACTACACAATTTTTAGCTGCATTTTCCTGAACTTTTCTTCCAATTCACCTACCAACACTATTTAAAGGATCCACTAAAAAGGGGTGATCTGATTGAAGTGATAATGCTGACTGTGGTTCATGGTATTTTTTTACAAAGGCTCTAGGTTCAGAAATATATAAAGTATGTCTTTTTCCTTTGTCAGGCAGGAAGCAGGTGGCTTTCAGATGTGGTTGCACTTAGACTCAGTCCTGAATTCCCTCTGGTTCAAAATTTTAATATTATTGGATGTTTTGGTCATGCAAGGATTGTTAATTTAGCATCTTGATCTCTCAGCTGCCATCTTCTAAAATGTTGATTTGGGATATAAATGCCATATACAAATTTAATTTAGAGTATTTCCCCCTTATCATATCTATTGAATGATTTTTTTTTCCTGTGGGAAAGCAAGCTAACAGAAAATCATGAGATTCACATTTTGTTAAAACCTCAGCTCTGAAAGTGGAAATAAACCATGACAGGAGTAGGAAGAAGTAGGAAGAATATCTCACTTGCTCCAGTCATCATAAATTTAAATGCACAACTACAGCCCTGTTCTGATACCTTCCCAATGATGGATCTTTCCAATATTCCTTTCCTCTTGCTTGCTCAAATCACAGTGTATTTTGAGGCAGAAGGCAGTAACAGACAACTGTCTTTCTGTAAAAATATAGTGAGGTTATTCTGTACAAATGGAATGAACCTATTTTTTTCATTTCAGATCAAAGTAGAAATCTTTTGAAGTTTAGCTATTTGATAAAAAAGGCTTTATAACAAGCAGATATAGAAGTTAATAGGACATAGAGATATTTTATTAAACTGCAAACCATTATTAATATTGCAGTTTTAACTTGAAAGAAATATGTGAAATGACACCGGAAATTAATTAGATTATTTCATCATTCTTTTACATTATAAACTTTGATACACTTGCATAGATATATAGGTACATTGATAAAAAGACACAAAGACAAACAGAATTTTAATGAGTGGGGAGCTTTTATCTACTATCACTTTGTGACTTAATTTTTTCTGTTTATACTGCCTATTGATTCCAGTTGAAACCTGCTGTTTTAATGTTGTTATTGATATTCTCTCTGGGTTTTCTTCTAATTCTGGCATTGATATTACCTTGATCGGATTTAGTTTATTTGAATTGCCTGTAGGTTTCAGTCTCCGGAGTTTTTCACTGCTTATAGACATGCAAAGATAAAACCTCTCTTTTTATCTAAAAATCCTTGAGAGACTCTGAAAGATACAGCCATTTTCTGAGAACATTAAAAAGAAAGAGACAACAATCAAAAGGAATATACTTTTCTCCCAGTCTATTCAAGACATCATTTCTATACACCCTGCATATTCTCTGACATACAGAGACTTCTAATCTAGTCAGCTCCATTTAACATTCAGAAACTGTTTGGGGAGAAATTGTTTTGTCATAAAGTCACAAGTGGTTGCAAGCTCCATGTCAAGGCTATATGTTTACCAGACACTCACTGGTCCTGACTAACTTGGAAAATGCATCCACAGCACATAAGGCTTCGTATTATTTCTTTTTGTACCCAGGTGAAAAATTATCTTAGCACTTTCTTTAAATTTGAAAGAAAATACCTCTCTTCCATGACAGAACTCTATGAGTTCTGTATGTGTTAAACATATAAATGTTATGTATGTGGTAAACAATGGAAAACTTACCAAACATTTTGGTTAAATATAGTTGCTGTAGATTGTTACTGGAAGTTGTTACTTCTGTAATTTCCTTAATGCCTTAGAGAGAAAGAAGAAAAATATTATTTCACTTTTAAATAAAATTCTAAACAACTTCACCTTCAAGATAGGCTCTCAAGTTATTGTTTTCTTTCTTGCAAAAGTCAAAAAAGCAAAAGAAAAATATGTATTTCACCTTTATACCTTTTTTTCTCTATGATTTGTTTACATTTTTTTTCTTTTGGCCTGAGTTCACTCTTCACTTGCTTTCCCCTTTCTATTTTTGCTTGTTGTAGGCCTAGAGTTTATTTTCTTTCTGTTTTTTTGTCTCTTTTCTTTTTTATGAGAACTAATGAACACTTTCAAAACTGTAATTAAACACAGGTACTAATTATTAGTATGTATGTAAACGTGCAGTCTGTTTATACGTGATTTATTTCCTCTTTGCAGCTGTTACAGTTCAGTTATACTAACAGTTTGACATTTTACAGATTTCTTTAAAATTTGGCTGTCAACTTGTGTAGTATAATATATCAATAGAGACAAAGGGTGTGATTTTTCTCAAGGTTTACTACTGAATCATACTATTATTAAGATGGATTTAATTATTAATAAAATTAATAGGGAATAGTAATAGCAAAGTGAATTGAAAATTGTGGGAAATTCTATCAGTAGAAAGTATTGTTCGTCTGAGAGAGAAAATGGAGTGATGTGATGGGCTAGTGGAAAGCAGTGTAGAGGAAGGGAAGAAATGTTTGCTATCTATTGCCGCTGGATCATTTGTTTAGGGTCACCAGCACACTGTTTACAGCCAATATTGACCAATTGTCAGAATTCCTTTGTTTCTTTTTGACAGCAGAAATGAAGATGGATTTAGGGGGGTATCTGCCAGGCCTTTATGATGAATGAGAGAGAAGGGAATGTTCAGTTTATGATGAACAAGAAGGATGCAATGTTAATGATCAGAGATGATAATCTGCTGTTTGGGACACTTCTGAACCTCTGCTTCTCAAATCTCACAGGCCCCTCCCACACACCTCCTACACCTCCCGCCCACAGCTTGTATCTCCAAACCATTTTTCTAAAAGCCTTTCAGCGCCCCTCAGTCCACTCAGAGTCCTGACTCTCTCATCACACCCCTCTCTTCCAGAATTCCTTTATTGCTCAGTGTAAACATTCTCCTCATTGTGAGGCTTTCTTCCTTCTCTTGGTGTTTCTTCCTACAAAGTCTGGAGGAGACTCAGGGGAGACCTTTTTGCCCCCTACAACTACCTGAAAGGAGGTTGTAGTGTGGTAGTGGTTGGTCTCTTCTCCAAAATAACTACTGAAAATAGGACAAGAGAAAATGGACTCAGATTGCTGCTGGACTAAGGGAAGTTCAGGTTAGATAGAAAAAATTATACATGGAAAGAGTAGTCAAGCATTGGAACAGGCTGCCCAGTGAAGTGGTGGAGTCACCATCCCTAATGATGTTCAAGAAATGTGTAAATGAGGCACTTAGGGACATGGTTTAGCAGCATGGTGACCGTTTATGGTTGGACTTGATGATCTTGAAGGTCTTTTTCAACCATAATGATTCTATGATTCTATTCTATGAAAGTGCTCTCCAGCATGCCCCAGGTGATACTCATTAGCAGCTGCTGGGAACCTGCGATTTTGCTTCTGAATTAACTCCTCCATTTGATGCCAGCTTATACTACTGCATTCCTACAGGTTACTGGAAATAGCAGTGCTTTTTTTTGTGTACTTTTGTTTTTCCTTGAAAAAACATACTACTGGTTCAGGCTCTCATCAAACACTGTCAGTAGTGAAATAAAATATGTATAACAGTTGCCCTAGGCATGGTAACCTTATGGATAGTGTGTTCCCTGGAGAGATACATTTAAAGTTTCTAACAAAAAACCTACAAAAAAATCAAGATTTATGAGAGTACCACTGAGATAGAGAAATGTTATGGTCCTTGGAATTTGTGGCTTGTTGATTTTCATTCTGGGCCAGTTAACTTTATAGGAAGAGTCTCTTTCTAGCATGTGTTCAGACAGGCTTTTGTGTATCTCATCACCCCAGAAACTAGGATGCTTTGTGCAAGCCAATGATCTCTCTGCAGCTTCAGCTATGTATACAAGCCATAGACAAGAACGACTGAAATCTGCTGGAAAGGTGCCACGCACATGCTATATCCGTAACTCACAAATGAACTACACTATATTTGGCAAAACTACTGGAGTAACCTTTGGTGGAGGTGGCTGAAAAGCAGTAGAATACCAAGAATGAATCAGTGTAAGCAAAACCTGAGCAGTCAGTTCGCACACTTATTTACTGAAAATATATGTGAAGCATTGATATTGCATTCACTTAACTCCTCATGACACAGCTTTACTTCTGACCGAAGGCAAACATGAATGGCCAAAAAAGCAGTAAGTTTTGGCAGTGGAACTTTTGATTAGGACAAAAAAAAAAAACTCTATAGCCTTTGAGAAAGAATAGTCTAGGAGACAGAGAATGTGTATTCTAAGCAATATGTCTAAAAAATAAGGAAATAGAAAGAAAAGATTGTTTTCTTCCTGAAACTAGAATGTTTATCCATTTAAAGAAGTAACAAGGAAATGGTGGGGAACTAAGAGGGCATTTCTTTTCAGGATTCATGAAGTCAAAGTGAGGTAGCATCTCACATTGCACATGAGACACTGACACACAGTCATAAATGAAGATAAAGGTATTAGATTCTCTCCCTCCCCCCGCCTTTTTTTATCAGCAGGTCGTAAAAGGTCCTCTAATATTGACTAAAATAGGGACCACTTTGAGTCCTGTAGTATAACTTTACATTAGATACCTGAGTGGATGAGATTTAGCATTATCTAAATAAAGATTTTGATTTCATTTTGAAAACATTCACATAGTCCTGTAAACTGTGAGTAGTAGCAGATCCTGTGCGATGATATAGGAAGGGAAGATAAAGTGCTCACTATTGTCTTTCTTACTGAATTTCATCTTACAGATATCAGCCAGATGGTCCCTACAAAACATCACTGCCAATGGCTAGTGCATCTAGTTATCCTTCACTATACTTTTTGAGATCATTGAGTCCTTGATTTACTGTGGGAATTAATTCCATGGTCCAGCTGTGCATTTTGTAAAATACATTTCTTTCTGCTGCCTGATAATTTCACGAGATGCACCCTTCTTCTTCCATAATAGAAAGCAGGAGATCTTTACTCACCTTAGTCATACTTTTCATGATTCTATAGACTTATCCTCCTTCATTATCATCTTTTCTGAGCTGAAAAGTCTGTTGCATAGTGTTTTCCATATTAGAATCATTTTGCCTGGTTACTCTCACTATTTAACTTTCTATAGTTCACTCTTTTGACCCTGCACCCAGTACTCAGCATGTAGTTTCAGCATGAGTTTACAAAGAGACATATTGAAGTTTTTATTATTATTTTACTATTATTTTCAGCTCCATTCTCAGTATTTCTAATAAGTTTGGAGCATAACATATACATAGTGCATAACTTTATGAGCTCTTTTTTGAAGTATTGGCTCTAGATATTTCTAGTAATTACCCAGGATCTAACTTCAACTCTCTGCATGCCATACAGCTAGGTATATTTTTCCCTGTGTGCATAACTGCAATTATTAAGATGTAATTGCATTTGACATTTTTTTGTCATTATCATAATCTTTTTTTACTATTTTAGATTTTGTTATCATGTAAAATCTTCAGCAAAATTTCTTTTAACTTCTCTCTGAGCTCATTTATATATATCATCAGAATGAGTCTCAGCAGCGATCCACGTTCTTCAGTGGTAAAATGCTGACCGACTAACCTGACAAACTTCCAAGATCAAACATTTATTTCTGCTCTTTGTCTACTGGTCTATGACTTCTAAAACTAGGATTAGTCCTGCAAATATTAATAAGAGGACTATAGCTTTTAAACCAGATCACCTTAGTTTCTTAAAAAACCGCAGACTTCAAGCACAGTCTATCACTATGGTTATCTTAAACTCCTACTCCCATTGACTTCAGTAGTTTTGGGAATAATCATTATTTCTTTTTAAGAAGTGTGACATATTTATCACTTTGACCACTAATTCTGTTTCTCTTAAAAATTTCTAACAGTTTGTCTAGTTGGGTAATAAAAAGTTACTGCTCTGTAGTTTCTGGAGCCATCTTTAAAAGATGCTGTGATATTTACTGTCATCCATTCCCTGGGAACAGAAGCATAATAAGCAACCGACTACACACTTGATATCTGAACACTTTTCTTAGTCCTATTTATTCTCTAGCTTGTCACAAGTATTTTCTTTTTATTTCTTTTGTTCTAGAAACTTCTCAACTGTTAGTTTGAGGCTTCCTACCAGTTTCATGTCAGTGTAAATCTACTGACTTTAAGGGAGACATATCTCTTTTGCCAGGGTGTCAGAATATCCATAACACTACATCGATTACATATGTATATATGACATATATATAGTTATCCAAAATATCCATTAGATCACATAGAGTGTGTGTCTGTAACTGTTCTCTCCACATCTATGTTATTTACCTACTGATGTCTGTTTCATTGTTATTAAAAAAAATTGGCTTCCTAATAGGTACAGTTAATCCTTGTTTGGCAGGCTTTGAATCAACACATCTTAGACTCTATCGAACTATAATAGTCTTTTGTAGGATGATTGTCAGTATTTTTTGCTGACTGATATTTAAATATTTAATTGCTGGATTCACTAGTTATAAACTGTGCAGCACAAAAATGTTAAACAATTTTTGCCAATTTACTTTTTTCTTTCGTCTATATTTCAGTCTTAAAAAGGTCTGGGAGCCACAGATATATCAAATCCAGACTAATCCTAGAATTCTGGCACCTTTTCAAGAAGTCAGATATAGGTTACACTCTGAATGTTTTCAAACTCTTAAATGTCTTCTCTGGTCTTGTTTTCTCATGCGAAATGAAGAGAGAAATGTCTTCTCTTTTCATGCAAAAGTATTGCAGTCTGAGATGATGTGACAGTATTAAAATCAAAAGGCATTATAAGTGGTGCTAGGAATGGCAGTGACATTGCCAACTACTCCAGTTGCCTAGGCCCTTGCTGAGCTTTGTGAAAAAGAGGAACTCCTCCAGGGCAGATTTTGTCATGCAGCAGCAATGTATCGATTTTGCTCTGCTTGCCTTTGCACTCAGTTCTTCCCGCACTGGTTGCAAGGCAGGATGGAAAGGTACGAGTGCAAGGCACATGGATCCATTGGGAGGAGAGGGTTGGAGACAAGAAGTAGACGTGTAAGGAGGTTTGCACACAGGCAGAAGTGTAGTCTGAAGGATCTACAGGTGAGGTTGTGGAGGCAGATAGGAACAGAAAAGCAGAAGTCTAGCAGGAGGAGAACAGAGACAGGATTCTGGGGGAAAAGAGACAGAAAAAAAAGAAAATTTAGAATATTCCCTATCCTGAACCTGGAATCAAAACCCCAGCATGAAGCCCACTGCTTACAGTTTTAGTGGCCTAGGTATTAATGCTAATGCAGGTCCAAATAAAATAACTTTTTTAAAAAATATATTTTTATATCAATCCTAAAAAATCTGTTGGAAAAGAGTATAAAGACAAACAAAGAGTATACAAAGAGTATAAAGGCAAAGACAACAATTGAAATACTAGAAAATGATGAGTATAGATGTATATTTATAACTTGTTCTTAGTTTTGTCCTTGTTTTCATTAAGTGTCATGCTGCAGTCCTTAATGCAAAGGCCAAATACAGGACAGACTGTTTGATCCATATCTCATTGACAGCTAGATACATCTCCTATGAGGCTTTGTGTACCTGTTGTCTGCAGCATCTGTGCCTCATGTATAGCTCTGACGAAGGCAGGGAAAAAAAAGCATGGTCTTACAACCGGAGAATGTCAATGTCTCTGTCTCTATGAGAGACTTCATATGTGGTATGATGAGCATCATATAAACAGTTGACCGCTAATCCCTTGTTCTGTGGATATAGATTCAGGACTCTGACACCAGATTGATTTGTGGAACTGTAGAGTTAAATTTTCTGTTTTGGCTCTAGCTGTCCTACTGCAATGGTGAAAAAAAAAAGTATAGTGGTGTCTAAGTCTCTCCAGTAGGCTGTAAAAGGTCAGCAGATCATTTTGACAATTTTGGCATTAGATTCCCCTAAAGGGGTGATTTTCCCCTTTATTACATAGATACTGCAAGGAAATCCAATTAATTAATGAACTTAATTATGTACATAAAGGAAGAAAGCATTTTCTATATACTGTATATTTGTTGCTTTTGCTAAAATAGTGCATAGAACACAGCACTGAGCACTGAGGGAAGGATTATAGTTACCACATAACTATATTTGTATAAAAGTTAAGCGTTTAAGTTTAAGTCAATTTAAAGGTAAAATGATTCATCTTATTCTAAATAGACATGCAGAATAAATCTCCCTGTTCGCTGATCTTATTGACATTGATTAACATTTGACGTTGAGGAAGTACAGTTGATCAGTTCAGACCAGACACCTAGGTTTAGGAGATTGTCAGGAGCATGAAAGTCAGTGATTTTTGTGAACCATACTCATGCACTGGGAAACAGCCAAACTGTTTTTGACTAAAACTTTTCAAGTGATTAAACTTTGACAAAGTTATAGGCAGTTTAAACAAAAAGCCTTATAGCGTGCTAGTAACATAGCTGGATGAATTTTTCTCTGCTGCAGTTACAAACCAATGGGCAAGTATAGGTGGAAAAAGTAGTATTTTAGTTGGTTACCACTTTTGCAAAAAAGATCAAAGTCAGGTTTCATTATGCAGCTTTACCTGTGATGATAAAGCATCTAAAGGCCTACGATTCACAGGCATATTGCCATTATATATTTTTTCACCATTAGAAGGTTTTTTTTATATCTTTTTTATAATTTATATCATTTTATACCATTTTCTGATGTTGCAGCATATAAAACAACTCAGTGTATTAATGATTGTGTACAGTTATATAATGTATTCTGCCTGTGGACTAAATATCATGTCTGATGATGGAGAAAGTCTGTTTATATCCAATACTGTTCCCCAGAGAAATTGTTGAGGAGTTGCTCATCCTCGTGGAAATATTACTCACATATCAGTGAGACTTACCTGCTGTGTAAGTGCCAGCTAAATTGTAAGGCTCCTACAGGGTATTTTATCAGGTGTTCTTATCCAGCAATGATGGTCTCTAGAAGAGAAAGAACCGAGAAACGAAACTTTACATATTATTTTTATTTATAAAAATATATATCATATATATATAATGATATTTACATAATATTTTTACATAAATATGTAATTCTGGGTAAGTGGTGTTCCTTTAAAATTTGCTGAGAGGAGAGAGGGTTTAGATGGGGACAATAAAGCAGAGGAAAGAAATAGCAAAGAAAAAGGAAGATTAAATCATTAAATAATCATTGCTTTTATTTTTTTCAGAAGTGCACAGCCTGTTTTCCAGCTAGAAAAATAAACAATTAAAGGCATTTCTGTTTGATATGTTATTCAAGTTAATGAACAAAAAGCATGTTTGTTGCACTCATAATGGAGTTGAGAGAAAGCAAGCTATGCTTCAAACTTGTCACTGTTTGATGCAAGGCTGATGATTAATATCCTTATTTCAGATCAAGAGCATCCCAGTTCAGTACAGTAAGTTGCTGTTTTATCACTTTACGTTATATAGAAATCAGAGTGTTCACAAACAAGATTACACACAAACAATAAAAAGATATGAAACAAAAAAACTCAGTCATTTTTGAATCAGCTTATATGTATCACATCCTAAGAAAAAAACTCAAATCAGGAAACCCTAGAAAAAAATGTTTAATGAGTCTATACAAACTGAGAAAATGAATTTAAAGTGATCATGAAAAATAAAATGTATAAAACATCATTGTTGCTGCTACAGCAAATGTTGATTTGAGTCTTTTTTTTTTCTAACCTACAGTGTTCTTAATACTTCTATTGGCTCTCTGGTAGTGGTCTTTCCCATTTTGTACTATCAAATATTCTAAATCTCCATATCCTTCCATGACCTTCTGTGTAACTTCAGTATCAGCATATTCTCACAAAAACATAAAATTTACTTTTTAATATGATTTCACAGACAGTCAAAGGTTACTTACCATGGTTGAATCAACCAGAAAAGTATTTAGAAAGTACCATTTTAAAGGGATATGGGAAAACCGCACTTGTGTTGTTTCAGCTATTCCTGGCAACTCCTGGTGTTTCTGGCCTGTTGAGTTCTGGCTTGAGTGCAAAATCCACCTTTAATTTGTTAATTTGAATACTATTTGAAAGAGTAATCTCTAGCTATTTTTTTTTGTCAGAAATAGTGCTTGAGAAATCTGGAACAAAGTTTTTGAAACTCTTTTTTTTTTTTTTTCCTCCTGTGCTATCTTACCTTGTGATGATATTTTATAATATTACTGATTCTAATGAAGCCCATCCATTGTAAAGTAATATGTTCTCATGGCAACAAGGTTTGGAACTGCATTGGTCAACAGGGTTCAAAAGCAAGATTAGAATATTAATAATTCTAATAACCGTACTTCTAGACTAAATGGAATGGAATTATTCCTAAATTCTCTTCAGTATTTATAATAATTTACCTGTCAGATGACCTGAAATAACTAGCCAGACCACTATTATAAATGAGGGACTGTTATCAGAGTTTGCTTTGTGTGGGATGGAGGTATTATTTGTAACTAGTGCTTACTAACAATGATGATTAGGCTGCTTGTCTCACTTCTGTGGAAAAGGCATGTAGACAGATTTTTTTTTCTTATGAATGTACCTTTGAGCTTTAGAAGTTACATAAAATTACCTGTGTCACAATGAATCACCAAGACTGTCCCCATTCCAACTTCCCTCTGTCTCTAAGTGCTCTCCAAACTGAGCAGGAATTTTTAACTTAGAGACTCTCAGGATTGATAGAACAAGAGAGAAGGTCCACTGTGTCTGGCAGCCTTCCTATAGTTTCCTCTCCTCTTTTTTTTGTAGTAAATTGTTGTGTAAATAACATTTGTGTTTAATGTGATGTTGCCTGAGCTGCTTTTTTCTGTATTACCTATAAAAAGTAATCAGGGTTTACTATATAGCGTAATTTAAATTTATTTGTACTGCCTGCAAACACCTAACCTTTATATAAACACAACAGCAAAGTGCTAGTCTCATTGATCCCTTAATTAGGTGTAACTGCCATGTGTTATTGAAGATGGGACACTATTAAGGAAAACCCTCCTTGTTATAATCCCTCAAAGATGTTATAGTGGGTTGCAAGGTAAGAAGGCATAAAACAAAAGATGTAGTGCTATTTCAGAATAAGAAGCCTAGGGAAATAATCACTGTCGCTTCCCCCCAAAAAAAGGAGTCATGGTGCCAATTATCCAGTACTCTTAAGCTGACTTTACTTGCACTTCAATATATTTTTGTAGCATGTCTTGGTGGTATCCCAGAGGATTTCCACCTAGAGACAGCATACCTCTTTTCCTAGGACTTATGTCACAACTTGTGTTATTGAGATAGAAATTATTCCACTGTGTAGTGCTAGAGAACTCCTCTGTTTGATTAACACATAAACTTCTGAAGATTTCTTCAGGAATTTGCACTTCTCTGCTTTCTTTGGCATGCCTCTGTAATGCCAACAGCTTCCATCAGTGGGACATCTGGGGGCAACTCCCCAGATTTGCAGCTGGAGAAGTTAGTCTGGAGGAACAACTGTTGATTGTGCAGGAAGGGACATGGTAACCAGCAATGCAACTGAAAATTAAGAAAATGTAGTTGAAGGAAACTTACTTGCTTCTAATGAATAATATATATTATATGTGAAATTGCTGGATTACTAATTCTTAAGAATTAATGTCTCATTCCACATATCCAGTCCTGTGAGTGTGTTTGTGTTCAAAAACCTGAGTGTTTGAGCAAGTATTCAGATCTTGCAGTCCTTAAAGCAGCTGACAGATGAAATTTCCTGTGAAATCAGTGACAAATAAGGACTACAAACTTGTCTCCAATAAATGCCTGAGAAAGAATCTTTTCCAAAAATGACTGAAGTCAAGTGGAAGATCTTTGAATTAGGTCTGTGGTTTAAATCAAGAGTCTCTGTTACATCCTCCATAACCACTCCTTCTCCCTTCGGTTAGTTTTAGTTAAATTTAACATATGATCAACAATGCTCAGGCTTAGCGCCTGCCTTTCATTCATTCTCAGCTAAATGGTAATTCAGCTGTTAATTCTAAGGCTTTTTATCCCATGTCTAAGAATGAGCACGAGATAGTCCATATGGGTATATATTGTAGAAACGCATATTGGTGCAATCACTCACAGCTGGAATGATGAGGACTCTTTAACAAATGCATAATGTCCATCTGCCCAGGGGCATGCAGAGATCATACTCACAGCCTCTCTGCAGCTGCCATAGGTTTCAGCTGCTGTATCTGTGTCATCCTGTATCTTACGTCTGCAACATTCCCTGTGTGTTGAGTTCTAGCCCTCAGCAATGAGGGAATCACTTCTCACAGCCTTCTCTCTGCGTTGGAAAATTTATTTATTCTAAAGAGATCATTTTAATTTTTTTTAAGAGGACAAAAGATATTTTTTGAAATGTTATAGCTTTTCAGAATTTGAATAAGGATTTTATTAATAAAACAGAAAAAAATATTTTTGCCTTTTTACTTCTTGTCATCCTGCTTAGCTTGGGGAAAAATGATTCAGCTGCTGCTCTGATTGCTCTGTGGGGGCAAATAATTTATATAGAAAAGATTGTTTAAAATGAACAGGGCATTTTTCATCTTACCATATACTATATAGGGTCTGAATCACAGTTGTGATTGCTTTCTCTAGAGAAGTGCTAATCATGTGTTTAAATGGTAACTGCTTTTTATCAAGAAATAACTAAATATGAACAATGTGAAGAATTATTGCTTTTAAATGAGAAAAAAAAAGTTATCTGCTTCATACTGCTAAGATATTTGGTTGTGAATTTGATATGAGCACGATCTGCTGGCAGGTGACAACTGGGAAGATGGTATATGATATCCTGCAAGTGCATGCTGAATGTATGTGTACAGGATCTTAGCCTGTGTTTTCCTGAAGTCAACTGGAAGTCTGCTGCTGACTCCAGAATCACAGAATTATTCCTTCCCAGAAGAGAAACAGTTTATTTTACCTCTTATCTCTTTTATTCAATGGCATAGTTTTGCAATACACAATAACAGGAAAAAATTAAGAAGTTGAATACATAATTTTTATTCTCAACATGTAACACACATTAAACTTTGAGATAACTGCTTCCTTTTTGTAAGCTTCCCCTCCTCACTAATGCAAAATTAGTGTAGTGTAACACCGCAGAAATATTGTTGTGTGACCTAGCACATATTGAATCTCATCTAAATTTTAACATATGCTATTGTTCAAGGTGGCACAGAACTCCTACTGTTCAATGCCTTCCATGAGACCTAGGCAGGCTCAGGGAATGCAGAATTATTTATTCTTATCACTATACCTGAGGTCATGTCTGTCAGTACTAGAGGTTGTTAGGCCATTATCAGCCACTGAGTCTTCTCCAGCTGTGAAAATAATTCGATTCAGAGAGGAAACATAAACTGATTTCCTTCTGTTCATCCAGCAAGTTTAATAGGATTTGTCTTCTCTGTACTGTGGGTTGGTCCATTGATACACCAGTGTTGCTGCAACAAGAACACTATTTTTAATTTTCTTCTTCTGTCAGACAATCAACTCATAACCACAACTTGTGGTTGTGATTTTCAGCTGGTTTTAGTGAGCTGGAGAATTCCCACTAACCTTGTGGTCTTTAGATTAGACTTTTAGACATAAATTCATCTTTTCAAAGAATCACACCATGAAGCAGGAATTCCAAAAGGTGATTGCATAGACATGATGCCTGCTAAGCCTTCAGGATAAAAACAGTTTTGGTTGTTCTTAAAAACATATATCAGACATTTTTAAAGAACATTTTACCTTTTTCTGTCTGTAAAACGTTTCATCTGTTCTTTCTCTTTCTCTCTCGGTCTTTTCTTTAGAATTCAATATATATACGAGCCTTGTAGACATCTTTGTGATATAGTTCTTATTTAGTACAGAATCATAATAGTTCAAAAAGACCTTCCAGATCATAGAGTCCAACTGTAAATATTTCAACACCATGCCTGCTAAACCATGTGACTAAAAGTGCCTCATCCACACAAATAAGCTGCAGGCTTACTATTTAACTCTTATTTTGCCAAAGTGTAGTAATTATAATATTAATTACACTACCTTTTGCTATGCTAATAAGTACTAGTTTACTATGGGAAAGTAGATGACAAGGAGATCTTGGAGGTGTGAGACAGAAATGAAAGAAATACACTGTGTTGCAAGAAAGGCAGCAGCTGTATTTTTTGTTATCTTATTCAACATCTTATTTATGTTGAAATAAAATGTTGTGATCATTTGTGATTACTTATCACACTAAAGAAAAAAAGAGGAAAAGAAAAAATAAAGAATGGTTTGGGTAGCATCATAAATAGGATTTGTGCAGGTGTTCTTATCTGCAGGCAACAAAAATCTTCCTTGAAACAAAGTCTCCGGAATTAGCTAAATTTCCTCATTTCCTAATAATATTCTTAAACACCCTTAGATGTTTGTCTTCACGTACTTTTTGTGTATTATGATACACAAATAATAATGATAATGACTAATGATAATGACTAACTAAAGATAATAACTAACCAAATACTTTTCATCTGACTGTATAATCTCCATTTTCCATGCCATATCTGTTTTGTATTGTTCTTTATTTACTTATTGCATAATTTGCTTTTTAGAATGATTCTTTTCTAAAAGGAATCTTTTAGAAAGGCTTTGTTTAACAATTTGTGTATCATTGGAAGCTAAATGCATAATACAGCAATTATTGAGTAAAACTGTTATCTCTGTTGTTCTTTTTACTTTAAAAACTGTGAATTATATAGGATTCATAACTACAAGAGTTATGGAAGCCATATTGTTATATTTTGCAAAAGGGAATATCAAATATTCCCAATATTCCCAAATATAAGGGAAAACAGAAACAATGTATGTTCTGGGTGGCCAAAAACCAATATAGACTCAGATAATGGCATATCATAGATAGTCATGGTAGACAATATGTGAGAGAGCTAAAATGCACGTATAGAGCCCACAGTTACACAGTTTTGAAGATTTTGAAATTTAATACAACTGTTTGAAATCTTGTGGGCATTTTATCTTTCTGTAAATTTTAAGGAATAGGTAATGTCAAGCTTTTAGGCTTGTGACAGAACAAGATAGACTTGTCTGGAACTTTTCTTATTTGTTATCTGGTCAAAATTACATGATATTTCAGGTGCATTTGGGATTTGTTGTTCCTAAGAGCATAGTGTCGTTCATAGTAGAGCATAGCAGTGTTAATATTCTTTATGTCCTTTTTGAGATGTAGACTTCTGTTTGGATTTTCAAACTCTGGAGAATCTGAAATCCAGAACTGATTTCTACTCCTACTTCTGCATGCATATCTTTTATTGGCAATTCTCAGTTATGCAGCAGTCATTAGTAAGGTTTTACAATTCCCTAATGAAACTCTAACTCATAGATTAAGTTAGAATTTCTAAATTTTGGAGAAAGATCTTACAAACTTCATTTAAAAAAAATAATTATAAGGGTTCATTAAAAAAATATAATTGTAGATATCAGTAATTTAGCACAAATATAAGTTCTGTTTTGGCAACAAATCTAATAAAATAGCGGCAAAATTATATATATATATATGTGCTTGTAATAGGACAAAATCATTTTTTTCCTACTTCTTCATGTCAAAAATGAAAGCTTTAGTTTATTATTATTAAAGAGACTTTTCAAAAATTCACTATTGTATAGGTCAAGTATTACAAATTTTATTCCTTAAAAAAATATGTAAATAACACAACCCTAAATGGGTGAAAATGTGGGATTATGAAATAAAACAAAAGTGGTTTATGCTTTAATTTGTCATAAAAAGGCCAGTTCATGCTTGTGGAAAAGAAGTTTCTAAATATTCTAAAAGATTAATTTCACTTCATCCATGTGATACTGGAGATAGGGAAGCCTATACTAGGAGTAAAGACAACTTTTAAGACTAGCTACTCTTTTTGCCTGGCTTTACACACAACTAAATTTTTAGTAAAAATACTGCTAGTGAGTGGTATTGTAGGTATATAAGTAAAAACATTTCAGAGGAATGATGCTCCAAGAATCATCAGATTCTAACAAAATTATTTACGGAAAATTAGGGAGCATGGAACTAATTTTAACATTAAACACATGTAAAGCTTTATATTTAAAACAGGTGAAGAAGCATCTGAAGAGGGACTAAAAAGATGACATTTATGTAGTTAATAAGGAGCAAGAAAATCTGAGTAGAAGTATTCTAAATATGTTAATGGTGAGGAGCACCTTTGCAGTCGTTAGGATCAAAAAAGGGGACTGAAAAAGGCAAAATGTGAAATGGTAAAAGACTTTGCTGTGATTAGCAGAAGGATCAACACTTGGAATGGAAAACCTGGATCCAATTTGAAAAAGGGCTGTAAAGAAAGCATTGAGTAAAAAATAACTCCTAAAACAAGATTTGTTTGACCATTGAACCAAACTCTGATTTGGAGAGTATATTTAGGAAAAGGTGAAGAAATTAAAAATGAAAAAAAAAAAAGAAGAGGAAGGGAATAAATGTTATGTGAATAGAGAAAGGATCGTTAAGTAAGTTAGCAAAAGTGATGGTAGCATACAAACACAAACCAAAGAATGTGATGTTATCAGTTGTGACTGGCATAGAGAGTGGTAGATGGGAAACTTCATTTGCAGACAAACACTGGACAGGGTAAGAGTTCCAAAATATCTTTCTGAATTATTTCCCTCCACTTTTCACACAGAATCACAGAATGGTTAAGACTGGAAAGGACCTCTAGAGATCATCTAGTCCAGCTGCCCTGCTCCATCAGGGACACCTATTGCACGTGGCACAGGGTGGCATCCAGACAAGTTTTGAAGATCTAGAGATAAGGAGATTCCACAACCTCTCTGGGCAGCCTTTTCAAGGGCTCTGTCATCCTCACAGGAAAGACGTTCTTCCTCATATGGAGGTGGAACTTCCTGTGTCTCAGCTTACACCCATTACCCCTTGTCCTGTCACCAGCCACCATAGAGAAGTACCTGGCCGCATCCTCCCTACAATCACCTCTCAGGTACTTGAACATGTTGATCAAATCTCCTCTCAGTCTTCACTTTTCCAGATTAAACAGGCCCAGCTCGCTTAGTCTTTCCTCATATGACAAATGCTCCAGTCCCTTAATCATCTTTGTGGCTCTACACTGGACCCTCTCTAGAAGCTCAATGTCCTTCTTGTACTGGGGAGCACCATTGGCCTTCTTGGCCACAAGAGCACATTGCTGACTCCTGGTTAACCTGTTGTCAACCAGGACTCCCAAATCCCTCTCTGCAGAGCTGTTTTCCAGCAGGTCAACCCCTAATCTGTACTGGTGCCTGGGGTTACGCCTCCCTAGGTGCAGGACCCTGTTGAACCTCATGAGGTTTCCAACTCTCCTTGTTGGAACCTCATGACGTTTCCAACTCTCCAACCTGTCTAGGTCTCTCTGAATTGCAGCACAGCCTTCGGGAGTGTCGACCACTCCTCCCAGTTTGGTGTCATCTGCAAACTTGCTGAGGGGGCACTCTGTGCCCTTGTCCAAGTCATTGATGAACAAGTTGAACAGTATCGGGCCCAGTACTGACCCCTGAGGGACACCACTGGCCACAAGCCTCCAACCAGACTCGGCCCCATTTATCACCACCCTCTGGTCTCTGCCATCCAGCTAGTCCTCAAACCACCTCACTGTCCACTCACCCAGTCCACACTTCCTGAGCTTCCCTATGAGGATGTTATGTGAGACAGGGTCGAAAGCCTTGCTGAAGTCAAGGTAGACAACATCCACGGCTCTTCCATCGTCCATCCAACCAGTCACCTCATTGTAGAAGGCTATAAGCTTCATCAGACATGACTTACCCTTGGTGAATCCATGCTGACTACTCCCGATCACCACCTTTTCCTTGACATACCTAGAGATGGTCTCTAGGATGAGCTGCTCCGCCACCTTTCCAGGGATGGAGGTGAAGCTGACCGACCTGTAGTTTCCTGGTTCCTCCCTCTTGCATGATTTGAAGACTGGAGTGACCTTGACTTTCTTCGAGCCCTTCAGCACCTTCCCTGCCCTCCATGACCTCTCAAAGAGAGTGGCTGAGCAATGATCCCTGCCAGTTCCCTCAGCATTCTTGGGTGCATCCCACCTGGGCCCATAGTTTATGGACTTCCAGTTTGCCTAAATAATCTCTAACCCAATCCTCCTTGACCAGTGGAAAGTCCTCCTCTCTCTTGGTTATCTCTTGTCTCTGGGCTCAGTACATGGGGACAGCCTTAGCAGTAAAGACAGAGGGAAAGAAAGCATTTAGCAACTGCCCTCTCAGCATCCTCCATGGAGGCACCCTCTCCATTCAGCAGTGGACTAACATTTTCCCTAGTCTTCCTCTTGCTGCTGATGTATTTGTAGAAGCCCTTCCTGTTGCCCCCTGACATCTCTCGCTAACTCTAATTGCAAACGGGCCTTGGCCTTCCTCATTGCATTGCTGCATTCTCTGATAATGTTCCTATATTCTTCCCATGTGGCCTGGCCCTTCTTCCACATTATGTATGTACTCTTTTTCTCATTAAGTTTACCCAACAGCTCCTAACACATTTCTCCTGCACATTTTGAGTGCAAATACAGGATAAGCATCAAAATTTGTCAGGCTAATGAGATGTTTTTAGCCATCACAGTGTTCATCTGTAGCATTTTGCTCAAATTGATGGCTCATGATAGGTGGGATGGCACAAGATTTCTTCATGGAGGTCAGGAAGTTAAAATCTTGACAGAGGTGGTGATGAAATAATTTAATGCCTCAGCTGTGTGGGTACAGATGGTCATCCACATGGGGGATATTTTTTCCAGCAGGTTATTGAGTCAATGAAGCTGGCTGCAGTACAGTTTGGCAGTTTTCCATTAATATGTAAAACAATATTTTGGACTATGCAAAACTTGAGTACTGAAGTCCATTTGCGTTATTACAGATTTACTTCAATGCCTCGTGGTCTTGGAGACAGGAGGATTAAGAAATGGAATTTTACCATTAGCACACTGATTGGCTGTTGATCAGCAACTACATTTGTGGAGAGACTTCATTGTTTTCACTTAGTTGGGGTGGGATTTTTTATTGTTGCTGTTATTAAAAAAAAAAATCACAAAGCTGAACTGAGAATCACTTGCATAATTACTCCCAATGTTTATTTTTTTATTTATTACTACTGGGTCACACATTGAAATCTATCAAATTGCTGTCATTTTGCTGTAGTTATTGAGTTGCAGTTTTGCACATGGTACTCATTTAAAGGAGGTAGCAATACATGAGACCCACTGTCTTTGATCAGCACAGTTCACTAAATTGCTACTGATAACACAGTAGGAAAGCAAAAGTAATAGAAAAGAAAGTAGCTGAGATAAAAAGGATTTATTGTAGGTAATAGGTTAGTGACTGAACAGTAGGGAATCACATTTGCCTAACTGATGAAGGAGTTGAATCTGGCCAAATCAGGGTTATGGTACATGGTTAAAGAGACTTAAGTCCAATTAACACTTCTCTGAGATTGGCCATTTTCTCAGTGACTACCTTTCCCTGCATAAGCAAGGAATACCCCTGATAATGGTTCATATAATGCGTTGTCTGAATTAATGCTGAGGGTAGAAGTCTTTTGTCTTTTGTCATCTCTTTGTATCTTAACTACTATGTTAGTCATGTCTTGTCATGTGCTCAGTGGCCATATCTCGGTGGCTCTTCAGTATATTAGTCAGTACATTTCTACAAAAGCTAGCTCTACTTTTCCACATCTGGCTATTGCATAATTTCCCCCACTCCCATGTCATGTAAAGAACTTAATAAACATCAGTTTCTGGATTGTGCACCTGCAGTTGCTTAATGAGTATACTCTCTCTGATAGCTGATCCCAGATATAAAACTGCTTTCTACCCAAACATAAGAATTATGAAAGATTAAAATGTGATTAACAGAGAATACACCCCAGAAAGTTTCATAGCTGATAGCTCTGAGGATTTCCTGCCGACTGGATAAAAAGAGGAAAAAAAGGAACGGTGGGAAAGAGAAGCAACGTATCAAAGAGAATGTGCTTTTGCGCAGTACGTGGTAACAGTTTCTGGCTGAGGTTAGTTGAATTTTACATTTTGGAGCAGCACATAGTCCATTTGGGTGGACTACAGTCCATTTTGGTGCAAAAAATCCTAAGACTGGTTAGAATCAAGATGTGAATTATTTTAGAAAACATTAAGCTAAATATGAATCATTATTTATCAGGAAATATCACCCCTTATCTCCTATTAAACATTGCAAATTCTTAAAGTTGGAAGTTGAAATTAGCAGCAGTTCCAAGCGTTCTGAGATCGACATCCAAATAGAGCAGGCGAAGCTCTCCAGAAGCTGGAAAAAATTAAAGTGATCTTGATAGGAATAGGATGTGGCCTAACAAAATCTCCTCAGCAATGAAAATGGTACACAGAACTTTCATATTTTATCTCTAAATTGATGAGACAGAAAAAAAAAAAAGAAAAAAAAAGAGGAACTAGTAGTTAATGGGACCAAAAGGGATGGGAAAACAAATGGTAAAATGGAGACTACATATCTGACAAGAAGGAAAGGGAACAGGAGGGAAAAAGATGAGTAGGTACCCTATGAAGGGACTAATGAAAAGAACAGGGGATACTGTGAATTTGTCATGAAGGAAAGATGGCATAATCTAGTGTAATTTCATCTAGTATATGCTGCTCTCGTGAAAGCAAAGGTTTGTGACACAGGAAGATGTATTCTCTTATGATTTCCAGCTGCTGGTGAAAGAATAGTGTGAAAGCCGGAATCAGCTAAACTTAAAACACTGTGGCAGTCCTGGAAACATATTGTGAACTGGAAGCAAGTCTGGAACCTGGATGTTTTGGTCCAGCTAAGGAAAATAACAGTAGATTACTTATAGTAAGCTAATGGTATGGATTTTGTTTCAAACGCAGCTATCATTCTATTTATGCCTTCATATTTCCTATGTTTTCATTGAGACAGTAACTAGCACCTGATTCTTAAACTTTGACATGGTGTGCCCACTTCTTCAAATTGAGGTATTTTGGAAACAACTTGTGCGTTGTCTGTTTAATTTCTGTCATCCTTTAAAGTGCACAAGTTTGACTAAATGAAATAGATTAAGATAAAGCAAATAGCAACATACATGTAACATTGCCCCAGTGCATAGATTCTTGTTTTTGTACCACATTGTGTATCTTTGTTTTTTCTCCTGGACGTTAGAATTATCTTTATCGACACCAGTTCTTTTCTCCCATTGCCTGTAGCCTCCAATGTTTTACTACCTTCAGGTCATTGTGCAGCATGCTTACAGCCTCAAATTTATGTGTCATCTGTAAATCTGATCACACTTGAAAGTATAGCAAACAAAAACCTGACAAGAGACGAGATTCATTAACAGTCTTCATTTCCTATGCAGTAACCCATGCAAGCACAGGCATACACAGGAGTTCTGGCAGGAATACAAAGAAACTGTGCTTGAAGACTGACAATTAAAACTTTCTTAGAAAGCAGCACCGCCTCCTTGTTTCAGCTGTGCACTGGGAGAGTGAAAACAACTCCCTGGACCACCTGTGGTTACTCCACACATATAGTCTGGGGAGTACAGTTTGAAAATACCTGCCAAGCATCAGTCTCTAAGCATGTCTCACACACTTGGCAGCCTCCTCATTCATTGCAGCAGTCAGCATCAAGCCAAAATTTGCTGAAATTGCTTAGTCGGGCCCTCTGGTGCAGGAGTAATACAGGAATGTAAGAAGATTATCCTTTGCTAAGAACCCTCTCTGGCATCCTTACTACCAATATGGCCTTCAAGAACTTCAACTTTCTTGTAAAATTACACAAGGCAGCTTTTAATCTTATTCCCAAAGAACAGAGAGAAGAACTTTGTTTCCCTGGTCCAAAGAGTGGATCCAAACTTCTGGAGACTGACAAAGCCCTGTTGTTTTCAGAACAAATTTCTTCTCCTTTAGCTGTCTCTAACTGATATGACAACCTCAATGTGACTAAAGACTATGTCAACAGTGTTTCTAGTGTTTGTGCGGGCCACATGTTGAGTGTAATGTACGCTTCTTCAAGTCCAGGCCCCAACAAGTTACCACAGCTCCACATCATCAGCCTATTTCTCACTCATTCACCCACAAAAGCAGCAGTATTGTCTTCATGATTGTGGTGTGCTTATATATGCCATTACATATCCTTAAAGATGTAAGCATGGTTTCTGCCAGGAGGAGAGGTTTTAGTCCTCTTTTCCCCGCCCATCCCCTCCTCCCCCTTTTCTTTCTTTTAAAGACCGAGATCTGCTCTCCTGCCATGGTGCTGAGACTATGCATTTTCCTAATACTTTAGTGTGAATTACCCAAGGAGTTGGAGAATCATAGAAACATTATTGTTGAAAAAGACTTTCAAGATCATCAAGCTCAACTGTAAACCCGTCACCACTGTGCCTATTAAAGCATGTCCCTAAGTGACTCATCTACATGTTTCTTGAACACTGCCAGGGATGGTGAGTCCACTACTTCATTGGGCAGCCTGCTCCAATGCTTGACTACTCTTTCTTTTTAGAATTTTTTCCTAATGTCTAACCCAAACCTCCTCTGGAGCAACTTGAAGCTCTTGTCCTATTTTTGGTAGTTATTTTCAAGCGATCGGCCTCTGCCACACTACAGCCTCCTTTCAGGTAGTTGTGGAGAGCGAGAAGGTCTCCTCTGAGCCTCCTCTTCTCCAGACTAATTAATCCCCGCCCGCTGAGCATCCTCTTGTAAGGTCTGTGCTCCAGTCCCTTCACCAGTTTCCTTACCCTTCTTTGGACATGCTGCAGTACCTCAATGCCTTTCTTGTAGTGAAGGGCCCAAAACTGAACACAGTATTCAAGGTGTAGCCTCACCAGCACCAAGTACAGGGACATGATCACTTCCCTAGTCCTACTTACTAAACTGTTCCTGATACAAGCCAAGAGGCTGTTGGTCTTCTTGGCCACGTGGGCATACTGCTGGCTCATGTTCAGATGGCTGTTAACCAACACCTCCAGATCCTTTTCTGCCACACAGTTTCCCATCCACTGTGCCCCAAACCTGTTGAGTTGCATGGGGTTGTTTTGACCAAAGTACAGGACACGACACTTGGCCTTGTTGAACCTCATGCAGTTGGCCTCAGATTGACCTATCACTCCAACCTATCCAGATCCCTCTGTAGAGCCTTTCTACTCTCAAGCAGATCAACTGTTCCTCCCAGCTCGATGTTGCCTGAAAATTTGGCGAGTATACACTCAATCCCCTCATTCAAATCATCAACAAAGATATTAAAGAGAGGACTGTCTCAACACTGACCCCTGAGGAACATCACTTGTGACTAGTAGCCAGCTGGATTTAACTCCATTCATTACCCCTTTCTGAGCTCAGCCATTCAGCCAGTTTTTTATCCAGTGGAGAATACACCTGTCT
Source organism: Crypturellus undulatus (assembly GCA_013389825.1). Classification (NCBI taxonomy): domain Eukaryota; kingdom Metazoa; phylum Chordata; class Aves; order Tinamiformes; family Tinamidae; genus Crypturellus; species Crypturellus undulatus. The sequence goes on along the minus strand of VWPW01026757.1, from coordinate 110,744 downwards.
AAGCCACGAGCTACGAGCTTCTTCAGGAGCAAAATTGTTGTAGGGTCAGAACTGTGGAAGGACATCAGGAATAAATCACATTAAAGTGACACCTGACAGGTCTGAAGATTCAAGCCTTAGAGGCTAAGGCTAATGCGTGAGGATAAGGGTTATTACACAGAGAAACTGCAATTTACTGTTGCAGTTGTGGTAATGTATTGCTTATATGTAACAAAATGTGCCTCCTACTTTGTTTTCTTTTATTTTTTTTCTTGGCGTAATGATTGCCAAGCACTCAAAAGTTAGAAAATCCATTGTGATGGTTATTTAAAGGTAGTTTCCTGGTGTATTGTTATACTGTCAAGTAACTGTATACTTTTATTTATTCCCCCCAAAATGTGTGGTCCTCTCACAATACAGCATGGGCAATTTCTTCCAAGACTTCGAATTATGTAGTGAATGAGGTTGCTCGAAGGATTCCTGCTTTACTTATTTCAAAAGAGGTAAGGTGTGCGTGGAAACGAGGGGAGAAGAAAACAGGTAAGAAGAAAAACTCCATAGAGCTACTTTCCCTCTACTATTTCTTACAGCTTTTTCATGGGATATTAGGTAACAGTTCTTGGAAGATCAGATCTTGGAAGTTGAACTCTATTATGCATCTCTCACAATAAGGTTGCAGTCAGGCTGGGGCAAGTGAAAATGCAGCCAGTGTTTTTAGGAGAGAGAGCGAGTCTGGAGGCATGCAGTGATGTCCAGATGAAAGTTTAAGAAAAAAAAAAAAGAAAATTCAGAAATATTTTCTGAGGAATTTTAGGATTAAGAAAGTTCTTTTATTTTCCTGGTTTGATGGTTTGGTAGCTGTGGATTGCCACTGTTATTATTATTGTTTATTGATTGACTGCCTGACTTTTCTGAACAGAAAGCAACATGCACTTGTGAGAATAATTATTTTAATTAAAGACTTCTTATTAAAATTTTCAGTTTCATCTTGTATTCTTGGGACCAGACTAGGGCTAAGACAGAATAACTCTCCCTAAAATGAATGCAATGTGAAAGTCAGATTTTCAAGGCTAACTCGATCACTCTACAGTTTGCTTTTACTGCTGGGCACTGTTTGTTAATGTGGACATAGCTGTTGTCTGCAGGAATAGATGCTGTTGGAGTCTTGGGTGTACTTGTATTCAGTTGTGGTAGTATGGTGAATGGTATCATGTTATATATGCTGACAGTCTAGGCATCTTCTTTCACAGAGAATATTTTTTTTCTAGTAATGTTGTCATGAGTTTTCTCTTTAGCTATTTAGAAATAGTTTTCAATCCATGCATAGTATATATCTTTATGCCATTTAGAGGTATATGGGATTTTACACCTACCTCCTGGCTCTATTACATTGTGAGAGCTTTCAGGGCATCTTTGATTACAGTCAGTTTTGAGTGAAAACACTGATGAAGATAGTTTGTGTAAACCTGTTTGATCTTCCTTTGCTTCATCAGGGTTAGGAATAGTCAAATTCATCTGAGAGCAATTTCAGAAACTATTGGTCCTCAGTCTCTTGCTTACTGCCTGAAGACTATGTTCCTTCTTGCCACATCATGACACTACTTGTAGGCTTAGCCCTGAAAAAAAAAAGCTCAGATAGATGGGATAACTTGTCTGGACATCCTGGAAACATATTAAGAAGTTGTTCCTCATTGTCTTTCCAGCTGAAAGGAGACAGGTTTAACATATCAAAATATTATGCTAGCAGGCATGACTGAATTTGGGACTAGGAGTGTAATTATTTAAGCATATATATATATATATATATATATATCTGTATATGTCTCTCTATATATGCATACATATTCCTTATTTAGGCCAAATTCTTGACTAATTGAGCCTATTTTTGGAATGACTGTCCACATTGCTAATGTTCATCAGTGGTCTTTTTTAGTGAAGCACTGATATTTCTTCTGAGGATATGAACTTTGTGTCAGGCCCTTTTATCTAATATTACTTGTCCAAAAGTTAAGTATCTATTTTGGCTTAGTCAGGTAGTCTTATTCTGTAGCGAATGGAGACTGATAAGCATTGCCAGCAGGAACCAGTATTAGCATGCCTATCTTATTCCTGTTGACTACAGAAGGATTACAAGCATCTAGTTTAAACTGGCTGCTGCTGAAATCTTGAATTCACAATTGCTTCTGTGAATTGCTGAATTGCCAAATTGAATTTGCATAACTGTCTTAGATTTTCCTTATTTTTTTTTCAAGTTAAAATCTTTATTCAACCTTGAGTTTTTGATTATATAAAGTGTAATATACACTTCTATTTTTCATGTAACTTTCTGGAAGGTGACTATTTACTGTGTTCATCAGCTACATTATGCTAACAAGTCATGTTGAACTTCAGTAGACCTTTTTTGTCTTACTGCATAGATAATTCCGCTCTTGACCATTATAGACTTGACTTCTTTGACTGTAGCTTTTAAATAACACCTTGTCCTGATTCCTGGTTTAGAAGTTAATAGGACATTTATACGACATTTTTGGAAATATTTAGGTGGAGAGAAATTGAATTTTTGGCTGGCACTAGGTGACGTGAAATGGTATCCCATTGCACTACAGTGAATATCTTTTTCATAAAACCTGTGTTAATATGTAACTGTGTACAGACTGAAGTATATGTACCTTAGGACTAGTCTAGACCACCATACAGATCAAGTCATTACATATGGCATTCATTATGGAATATCTGTATAGACTTTCAGTACTGAACACTATCTAATTAAAAAAAAACCCTCAAATAAAAGTCTTAGAAGGCATAAAAGTAAGACAAAACAAAACAACAACAACAAAACTCAAAAAAAATGAAACTAGTAACAGCAACTTATCTATAGAACATGACATACAAACTCATCCCTCAAATGACAGGCATTGCATCAATATGCATTAGTAAAACTTTGATTTTATATTACCTTCATAAAGATTTAAAAAGCAATGAATAATTCTTACAGTATGTTATGACAATTTGGTAACTGTATTTAGAGTTTAAAGATGTTCCTGCTGTTTTGGGAAAAAGAGATCTTATGGCTCTTGCCAACCGAATCTAATTCATTGTGGTTTTTGTATTTTTAACAGAGTTTTTCAAAATTCTCAAGAGATTCTCCCAACATTCAGAACTAATGACCTGTGAAATTTCTGTTTAAATAAGGAAGCCCTTTCTGAGCTGCAGGAGTGCAAAAATGAAAGCAAAAC
>VWPW01026757.1:85029-105029 GCA_013389825.1 Crypturellus undulatus | reverse complement strand
ATGTGTTTCTGTGATCCATCAAACCTTTCCTATTATGGAAGAATGGTAACTAAGTGCATTACTGTGAGCAATCAGGTTCTTAATTGTGTTTGGAAGGGGATGACATCACCAGAAACAACATATTTTTTGAGCCATGAAAAAAAAGTATATGTATCTATGCAGGCATATAATCTACATGCAAGTATATACTGTAAATAGATACATTAGAACTCAGGAGGAGTGTTAATGAGTTCCTTCCTCTGTCAATCTGTTCCTCCCATGCTCTACTGAATTTCTGGCTGGTGGTAACAATATATCTTCTATATTGTGTACTCACATCGATTCTGAATGAATGGGGAAAGTGTGAAAATGGCCCACACAAATGTCTACCTCTTAAAAACAAATGCATGATTTCTATTCAATCTACCTAGCTAACAGGATATTAGTTGCTATTGGAAAAAAGTAATTTTCCAGTGAGGAAGTTGTTCCTACTGAATTTTGGGGGGTTAGGAGATGGAGGCAGAAAATGCATAGTTATGTTTGATTAGTTGATTGAATCTCATAAATTAGCTCATAATAGAATTAAGCATATAATACAGATTTTTTTAAAGATCATTTTTGACATCACGACATACACTGTTTACAAGCTAATAGACAGTACTGATCTTATTCATAATATGAGTAGCATCAGAATTAATCTATTTACATCTTCTTAATTCACAAAGAGAAAAAAGAAATTCCAAAGCCCTGATAATAGAGGAAGAACACAACAAGAAAAAGCGGGATTTCTCTTAACTTTGGGATATTACAATATGTTTTCCCCAATGACAGCATCTGATCCATCTCTTCAGCAAGATAATATTCTAGTTTCATGTGTAAGATGCAGCTGTCACAGATGGCCAGTATTACTTCAGAAGGAGGAGTTTTGTCCTTGGAAATGTGGAAAATCAGGAGGTTTATTTGGCAAGTAGTTGATTTCGGACACTAACTAGAGATGCATCCTTCTAAAAGTCCAGGGTTGAACCCTGTTAGAAGGAGGAGAGGAACATGAAGGGCAGTATCCAGATATTTGTCTTCTGGCCTTTGTTCATATGCCAGATGAGAACAGAGTACAAGTGCAAGAATGTGATCTTCAGTTTCTGTTCTGATTTCACCAAAACACATCTCTGATCATTATTGTCTGTCTCACACCTCTCAGTATCTACTTATCTGTATTTTCCACTACAGAGAAATTCCATGACAGGAAGTCAGTTGAAGGATCTCAGGAATGCTTTAGCACATTTCTTCCTAGTCTACTTCAACACTCAGAAGTGAGTCTATCATACAAAAAAACTTCTTAGCTACAAAAGTTGTCTGATTTCAACTTTCAGTGGCTAATTCCTACTATCTCAGCTAGAGTAAAAGACCCTTAAAATATTTCTTCTTTATAAAGATACCATGGTGTAATCAAGTGATCTCTAAAATGTCTTTTGACTGAAATTCCAAGCCTCTTACCAAAAGACTTTATGTGGTTTCTGTATCTCTTTTTATTCTTTGACAATCTATCAGCATTCCATAAAAGATAAAGACAGTAGATCTATTGGTAATGTATCAATGTTGTATATATAGTAGGAAAAAAAATCTCTCCTTCTGCTCGGTACTCTTTGGTATCTACATCCTGGAATCACCCTTATGGGCCTTTTCTATGAATGTGGTACTGGAACTCATATTCCAGTTAATGATTGTGTTCTATATCCTTTCCAGGAGACCCTCTGTCTGTACCCATGATTGTATCCCAAAATGTTTTATTTGAAGAAACTTAGCTTACCACATGAGCTAGACCGTCTTAGGAGGTTTTCATGGTTTTCTCTTCCTCTTTGTGTTTCTTAGTAGTAGCATGAAGATTTTACTCATTTTTTCTTTCAAATTAAATCATTTTATTCACATTGCTGACTTGCTGGTAACTTGAGCTTGTGTTATTCATACTATGCTTAGGGAAATCAAAGTTTCAGCCCAGGAAGTATCATAGTGGTTACTTTCAAAAGCAATGCAGAACTCGTAATTATGGTCACTAGGTTTTCAGAAATGTCTATTGTTGCAATAGGCTCTTCATATTCCAAGTATGATATTCCTGGAATCACTTGTACTCTGTCACCACAGACTAAATGAGCTGGATCATGTGCTAAGACTTTGAATGGGCTTGGGTTTGCAGCCTCCAAGGAAACAGTGAGGCTTCAAAGCAGTAATTCTTGGAGGAACAGGTCTGATTCTGGGAGAAAGGTTAAAAGTATGCCAGATCTATGATACATATGTTAAGATGCTATCATCTGGTGAAATAACATGGATTTAAAAATCTTGAACATACTCACAAATAGAATAGTTGTCTTTCTGATAATTCAACTGCTGTATGAATAGATTTTCTGGTAAAAATAAGACATTTATTTATTTATTTATTTATCTGTGTATCAATAAAGAGCTGATATGTAACCTGGCTCCAGTAAATGGAACTATTACACTGTCAGAAATGCAGAAAAGGGCTATAAAACAAATATACAGCGTACAGCGTAGTTGTCATAAAACTTTGGCTTTAGGCCATTTTATATATTTGTTTACTTGATGTTGCAATGATATATATTAGACATGAGAATGTTCTCCCCCAATCTTCCCCAAATAATCCCCTTTTGCAATAAACTTAAAGATTTAAAGTAAGGAAAATAATCCAAACTAAGAGCATTAGCTAAGGCTTTCATTTCAGACTTAGATCATTCTCTTAATTTTGACATTACAGGTTTGATGTTACATTCCACCTGTGCTACAATAACTGCAATGCAGAGAGATAAGGATGGAAGTTTTAGGATATATTTTAGGATATATTTCCTTTTTTTTTTTGTAGTTTAGAAGGGGCAAACCTCTAAATGCCTAATTTTTACTAGGACTAGAGATCAAAATATTGACAACCATATGTACATGTGTATGTATAAATATGGTTTCTTGTCTAGTTATGCTAGCAGTTATTATGAATTGTTAGAAAACGTGTATTCTACTAGAATCTGCAACTCACTTTTGACTACTTTGAAATATTTGTGACCTGAAAACCTTCAAAAATGTCCATAGAGCTTTAGAAAATGTTATATGATGTCATTGCACTAACTGAATTTTTTAATGTTGATTCTTGGCAGTGATTTTAGAGTTCAAGATTTTTTTTCTTTTGGCTTTGCCGCTAATTTAGAGCAAAGAAATTCTCTAATTCAAGGAGTCTCCTATAATCTGTTAGTCAGTAGCATGCCATAATTCTCTGGATTGGATTGACAATTTTCTTTGGGACCCAATGTCTGCCTTCCAGAGTATCCTGGGTCAAAATATGGTACTATGAAGCTCTAGTGTGAAAATCAGTGGCATGACTGTGTTTCTCCAGAAGCAGCAAATGTCTGAAATGAGAGGGGGATTTTTTGTGTTTGATGTGGACTCTTACTTCTGCGCACTGCTGAAATTTAAATTCTCGTAGACCATAATGGAAGATATGCTGCTGTCTACATGAGCAATATAACACAGAACTATGTGAGCACTGAATTTCTGTTATTTTAGATGAATATAAGGCTTCTAACAGTCTTTGTAGCATTGCCTTTACAGAACCAGGGGGAGAATTCATAGGCATACAGCAGTTGCCCTGGAGACATACCGAAGTCCTCATACGATAAATCAGTCCAATTGCAAATAATCAGTCTTCACATGTCAGTTATTAATGTATAGTGTTTTTGTTGTTGTTGTTGCTGTTGTTAAGAACAATAGAAGACAGGCAGTCTAGAGAAATGTCTTTAATTAAAAAAGTTAAAACATTTTATTTATTCCCAACATGGTCATTTTAACAGATGGCAATCCAAAAATTCTAGGACACTTTCAAGAAAGTATAGTAGGCTCTGCTGTTTAAATTTGATTTATCTCTCACACAAGTCTTCAGAGACATTCACTGAGTTAGTAGAGAGCAAATAATTAATGCTAGGGTTTTGGTGTGCCAATTATTCACCTATCTCTTTGGATCAGTCTGGGTGATGCAGTTACAGAAAACTGATGTATACCTAATATGGTGATAATACTAAATCCTGGACAGTTTTCCACCTCTGACTTGTCTTTCATCTCAAAGAGGAGACCCTGAAAATCTTGAGAATGCTTCTTCATAAGCTTCTTGCTGTGTGAATGTGAATGGTAGTTTTCTCTCTTCATTGATGATGATAAATACTTCTCTTCAACTGGAAGTCTAAAAGCACGCATGAGATGCAACTTCTGATTAAAAGATAAAACGTTCTACATCATTATAAACATTGTCTCCACATGATTTCATTCTTACTGCCTGCATGGGTATCAACCATTAGTTTTCCACAGAAAGATCCTAATTGACTTCTCTCTATGCTTGGTATGACTAGGAAGAGGTATGACTAAACTGATAAATTTAGAGAAGGTTTCTTTTTACATTTTAAGAGACTAAAATTATAAGGATAAAAAGTTATGAAAAATAACTAGTTCTTGAAGACAGAATGTGGCATTTGTAAAATATTTTAAAGTTATAAATTGTATTAAGTTAATATTTTAAAGTTTTAAATTATATTAAGCTATAAGTCAAATTGTAACAGTCTCAAAATCTCAGTTTCCAGAACTTGCTTTGTTATTGATTTATACAAACTAATCTAGACTGGAAAAGGTGGAGGACATTAAAGTTAAAGGTTGTCTAGATTCTTTCTTCTTTCAAAGTGCTTTTCTTGAGATCTCGTGCTACTTAACTATTGGGGAAAACTCTCCTTTCCAAATGTCATCCGTGACATTTTCATATTCTTGTCATTTCTGAGGTGGTGACTTACAATGCATGCATGTGCACTAGGATTAGCTGTGCATCTCAACAAGTGTGGATGTAAGAATGAAATCTAGGAGGAGTGACACAGTGCAACAGTCCAGATACGCTGCATAGAAAAGTGCACCAGCCTTTGCCTGACAGAGTGTATAGTGAAATGGGGGCTGCAGCAGCAGCTGCAAAGTACAGCATACCCTAACTTGTAGGACCATGCTAATTGAACTGTGTGGCACAACACAACATTCACAGCACAACACAGGAGTGATGACCCTGAGAGCTTGCTGTGCTTCTCCTTCTCCCACAGAGCTGGGATGGTGAAATCCAAGACAGTGGTGGGGTAGAAAGGCAAATGACAGAATGGTAGCAACTGCACGGCATAGTTTGATGTACTAATGATCTTAATACCCAATACTGCTGTTTTGTGTTGACATAGTGCTGCAGTAGCTGTATAATGCAGCACAATCTAGCAGTGCCTGCCCTTCATGGGAGTGCAAATATTTCAAAACACTAATTCTTTTTGGTTTGCTTTGCTTTTTGTACCCTACTCATTACTTCTCTTCCATGTATTTTGTCATTTACAACTTACTTCACTGATTCCCTAGCCAGGTCACATCCTTTATAGATGGAAAAACAAAAGGGAAATGTACTTGTTTTAGAAGAGAAGCCTGTAGATTGCACACTGAAGAGTGATTCCATATTAATCTCATAACCTCATCACTTGCTCTGTAAATAGCAATGCCACATCTCATTCACAAAAGAAGGAAAGCAACAGACATTTTGTTCCTCTTCCCCCTCCTTTTTTTTTCCTGCATAGTACTTATTTGAAGGCATTTGCCACTGTATGCAGAAGTTTTACTTGCTTGCAACTTTTGCTGTAGATTCAAAAATTGTTGGTCTTTTGTCTTTTGCCATCTAAGACTGAAGAGCAATTCTATACCAGATTTCACTGAAAGCCTCAGTGTCCCTGAATTAACATCCTGACCCTAGGAAGGGTCAGAATTTTGGAGCATATATTTGTAATCACCCGTTTGGACTAGCTTCATAATTGATAAGAAAACACCTTGCCTCTTAGTAACACTACAAACCAAACAAACCATTTCTATGTTGATACATATCAATGTTATCTTACTATATCTGTAGAGGGAATTTTCTGGGAAAATAAAAACAAAACTAAAAAAACAGCAGTTTGTCCACTCTGGATTCTTAACCTGATATTTGCATGAGTAAAAAGTCAGTCAGAACCGTACATTGAAATTTCCATGTTTCTTCTATCCAGCACCATTGGACAACTTATCCAGTGTTGAGTAAATATCCTAGGATACAGTCTTACTCCTCAACATCTGCACTAGTATAGTACTTAATGTCGCCTTAAACACCATCAATGACCGCCCCCCCCAAAAAAAAAAAAAAAAAAACGAGTATATATATTGACTGTTACATTACCTATTTCATGGGTAAAAGGACCAAATATCCCTTGGAGGTGTCATAGCAGATACATCTGCTATGAACAGATGTATGTTGTTCATAGCAGATATGTCCATGGAACACTACAGAAATCACTGCTATTTTTTATTATTGCTATGCTTCTAATGAGTAATATCTCTTGTTCTGATTTTATAGATGAACTTAACAAGCAAGAAAGGCACTCGTCAACATTTTCACTTAATGTCTAAATCTGGCCTGGAAGCTGGGTATAGATTCTCAAATTTGTGCTTTAATCTCAAGTGTTTAAAAGCCACTTTGACTTGGTATGCAGTGGGAACAAGTGTATATTGTACCACTCTTACAGCAAAAGCTTCTTCTTCTAGGCAGGATCTAATGATGAATGTTTCCCCCAGAAATTTCTATAGTTACCACTGACCACAAAGCAGTAAAAACACCTAACTTTCTGTATCCCTCATCTTCTGGTAACAGATTGTCTAAGGTAAAGAGTCCATGTTTTGCAGATATGCGTTTAAACAAATACGCACAAACTTTTTGGCAGTTATAAACTTGCATCACAGAAAATGAAACAGCATTATCAAGTTTCCACTTTCAGCCTTTCATAAGACTTTCATAATCTTTTCATTTTTTTTGATAAAAATTAATATTCAAGATCTACTCAGAATCTAATATTAGTAAATATTCACCATCTAGCTCTTCTGTTCAGAGTATATAATCAATTACTTAATTTTTTGTTGCCTGTGTAATAATTACAAAATAAAATACCTGCACATGAGATGTGCTATAAAACAGAAATAATTTCACTATAAGTGAATGAATAATCTGGGTGCTGAGCAAGATCTTGTTGGTCAGAATTGTTCTACATACTATGTACCTGAATGTCATGAGTTTGGAGTCCTGAGAATGAGTCCATTTGATTTCAGTGGTGGAGAATGAAAAGCTCAAAGGAAGACTGTAAGTAATCAAATATAGTACATATTAAAGTAAGGTGATGTTTCTTTTTGTCTATTCAACAGAAATTATTTGTTATGGTCTTGGAGGCGTGACCCAAGAAGTCTAGAAAATGGAAAATACTGTTATTATGCACTTGTAAACAAAGCAATGTATGCTACAACACCCTATGGGGTTAATCTGTGCATAAAACCAGCAAAGGCATATTTTGTTTTGGGGTGGGGCGGGGAAGAGAGGGCACAATAATGGTACTCTTTCTGAAATAAGAAAAGGTGGAGGACTTGGTCTTTAAAATGCATCTAGGAAAAAAACCTCTTTAGATTATATAAATAAATATAACCCATTTCAGATACTTCAGAAACTGTTCTTTATGTCTAGTAAATGTAAAAGTTTTGGTATTTTAGACCCAAATAATAGTTTCATCAATTCTATGTGTGAAAGTAATATGTTCTATTTATTTTTGTATTTATATTTCTGACTTCTGTTTAACTGTAATTAGTGAATTTTAGAATTCAAAGAAATCACAATAAAGGTGAGAGTAAAATGCCATTGATAAAAGCTCAAGCATCAAAAGTAAATATTTATACATCTATCTACTGTAAAAAGGTGGAAGATGATTTTTAGCATTGGATTGGAGACCTACATTTCAATTACCTATTAACCTAGAATCACAGGTATCACATGTTTATTCTAAGGTTGGGAAACACTAGACAAAACAAGACAAAGAGAAATAGAGTAAGAGAAGAAACAAGTTATTTTAGATCACTTACTTACACAACAGCCTTTAACAGCATCCTCCACTCATAGGGGACTGTTTTATTTAAATAACATATAATGTGGGACACCTTAAGGAACTTCAGTTGTTTCAAGGTTAAAATAATAGATTTACAGACATTTTTTGACCTTTCAAGCTTTTACATCCTCTGTTTGTCTTGCTTGTGTTCTGTTAAACAAGAAGTGTGTTGTGACCCATAATTGCAGGCAGGTTTGGAGGAGCTTTTTCTGCCATGGTGTCCGAGCTGTCTCCATCTGCCGCTGTCTTGTGTCCTTCCCAAGGGGGGACATGGATAATTTTTCAGTCAATTAGCAGAAGGGTTGCTTTTGTTCTCCAAGTGCACCCCCATGGGCTCCTCTTACACCCTGGACACAGCATTCAGATGTTGGGAGTTTTCAAAAGCGTATCATGTTATTTTTTTTCTACTGACCTTTGTGACATTGTTGAGCAAATGCTGCCTCCTGTAATCACAGACACTTACATTAAACTGTGTAGACTAACTTAGGAATGTTTTTAATATGAATTTTAATAAGACATGTAGCAATGGCTATTCTTGAATGATTTCTGAAATCTTGTATTGAAACCTATTCTTAATTTTTGTTCAGGAGGAATCAACTGACATATTAGTACTTTAAAATCATCATTATTTCCTATCTAGTTAACTCTTCAATGAGGAAAAAAAGTTTTAAACGATTTCTGTTTCTAGCAATCAACATTTAAATGCTGAATGTAAAAACTGTGTTATGAACAATAGCTCCAGTTTCATTGAAAAGTACTTATATATTAAAAGAAACAAAGAGCTCTAAAAAGCAGATTTAATTGTGCATGTGTGTTCATTTATGTATACAGAGAATGGATGGATAATGCAAACATTATATAGTGGCTGAATAATAACCTGCTAGGCAGGCAGGCTCCTTGTGTATTCTTTGTGTTGCTGTCTCTGAATTTTAATCAGGGCTTGTCTAATATACAATCTTAAACACTGAAAACACTATTATATCACGATAGTAAAATATTACTAGATTTCTGGTGGGAGGAAAAGGGCATTTTTTTTCTGGAATACTATAGTTGAGTTTTAAGTCTCCAATTTATTCATGTTTCATTGGGATTGCTATCTTGCCTAGGTATCCCAGAGTCTAATACGCTTTGAGAAATTTTGGATGCCGGTTTGCATTTGACGTTTGCTATGTATTGCAGAGACTGGTCTTTACTTTGACAGCACATAGAATTCTTTTTAATTTCAACATCATATCTTCTGTCTTGGATGCAAATACGGATCAGTGAGGGTATTTTTCCTTCTCCTTAGTTCCACAATCATGCTGCAGCTTTTACTGTAGGATACTAAGTGAGTTCATTTTCCTGTAACCTTTCATCTGCCCAGCCTCTTGGCTATATCTTTCTATAGGTAATAAATATACTTTTTTCAGTGTTAAGCAATAAAATATTCACTGGGTCTGAGCTGGGGTTAACAGATTTCTGAAAATTTTATTGCGTGACAGCCTGTCCTGCATAATCCCCTCAGCTGTCTCATGTTCTGGGGCAGAAATGATCTTATGTGTCACTCTAATAGTCTAGAATTACACTTGTATCACTGTCACCAGCATATGGGGCTGTGTATACCCCTAGGCCCAGCTCCCTCTCTTTCACGGCATTTAAAATGATAACATTTGGCAAAGCCAGTTTTGACAGAAAGTGAACTCTCCTTTCCGCATTTGTGACAAAGCTGGCCACAAGAGGCCTGACACTGAGCAGCCAATCATCATACTCTTTACTGGATAATGATAGTGGGTTTCACTTGTCTTAATAACTGCCTCTGTGCAATGGGAGACTTGAGTGCAAGTCTTCACTTAATTATACAATCTTCATCTGAAGTGCTTTATGCATGTGAGGGCTTCAGCTGCTCAGGGGTTATCATAGGTTTTTTTTTGGTGTTGTTTTTTTTCCCACTCAGCCAAAACACATGACCATTGGACAGACAATGGGTCAGGAAAATAATGGGTCATGGAGCAAACCAGTTTGCATATGCTTGAAAGCAAAATAATTTTAAGAACGGCTCTACATGTCACCAGCATCGTAAGTCTCTGAACATATTACACTGCTAAAGGCTATCTGAATATGGAGAGTTTGCAAAAGGACTATGCAGCATGAGAAAGGAGAAATTTGAAATAAAAGAAGGAAAAATGAAAAGTTACTCTATAAAAACTGTGAGGCCAAGCCTTGAAAGGTTATTTTTAGTAGAAGCAAAATAAAATGCAGCAACTCAGCAGCTTGGCACTGAGATGAACCTTTTCCTTATGTTTTCTAAACTAACCAGTAGGCCTTTTGGAAAAGCAAACAGTTGTGTCTTTAGGTGTTTCTGGCAGCATGAGGAGGACACAGGGTATTGTTTACCCTTGTTACTAGACAAAACAAATTCCTATTTTAATTTCACCCACCCAATCTAACCAGAGTTTGAACTTGGAATGTGTTTTCTTACAGCTTACTTTCACACCTACAATAGCTATATTTGTAAAGGCAGCCATGACTCATTTCCCCATTTCCCTTTGCCTTCCCTTTTGCCTTCTCCCATAATGCATCCTGTTTGAGGCTGTGATAATTCCCAGTGGATGATTTAACTGGATTGTATTTTAGTTTGTTTTTGGAGGTACCCATTTCAGGTTGGCTTTGAAAAAGGAGATTGCAATCTTGCTTTTCTCTTCTTACATAGTGATGCTGATGAAATGCTAGGTACAACTATTTTCAGTACGTTTCTGTATACGACAGCCTGAAGAGCTGTCTACTGAACTGTCTTTCCTTTCCTTTCTTTTCCTTTCCTAAAGTGAAATCATCTGCTTTCAGATTCTCATTTAAATCCAAATGGAGAATTCGAAGATGTATAGGACCCCAGCAATTTCATAGAATCTGGGAAACAGAGTCATTATAAATGGTTGAAGGAAAAAAAAAAAAGAAAGAAAAGAAGCCCTAGAAATTAATTGGCAAAAGTGTTGGATAATCAGCTGGATCGTTTGAAATTTGGTTTCAACCAAATTCCAAAACTTTCGTGTTTCAGTCATTGCTACTTCTATAACGGACTTGCCATTAGAGTTCTCTCAGGACCTACATTCTACAAATTGAAACCCAATGATATGGCTGCATGAAGGGTAATGCTCAATGACCTCTTTTGTACGACTATAGAGATCTCATTAACATTAATACCATTTGTGGAGAACCTTAGGACAATGTGAAGCAGAGCTTTAGAAAACATGCATTCACTCACAGATGTGCATTGAAATTTTAAAGACATGTACTGGATTGTTAGGAATCTGCACACTGAATTTTAAACAAATCCCTGAAGTTTCTGGTGCTATTGCTCAATCCTTCATTCTCTATTACATGCAGCGACTTTTGTGAACAGTTTAAAGCGGTGGTATGAACTATCCGCCTGGAACAACCCTATCCTGGTTCTCCGGATATGTCATGAGTTCACCTACCAATATACAAGCAGTTCCTTTCCATCTGTCCATTAACTCTCCTTGTTATGACTAATAATCCTCAACTATCAGGTGGTCATAGAAATGGAAATGTGCACGATTTTACATGTAGATACCCACTATAGGGTTTGGCTGCCTGTGAAACTTGTTACAATTTTTACTGTTACCGAAAGCCAGATGATTACTTTAGGGCATGGACTTTTATGATCAGAATAAACACTTTTTTATTTTGCCCTCAGTCAATCAAAGCAGTAATTTAGAATTAAGTTTGTATATCCTTGCTTTGTCAAATTATATGCCAGATTTACTACTTTTATTTTTAAACCACTCCAAAAAACAAACAAACAAACAAAGGTGGGGTGTTCTCTAGGCTTTATAGAAAATTTTCTGATCTATTTCCTGTTCTCAACTATGACCATACTTGTGTGAGTGTGAGAATATAACTATCATAAAATTAGTTGACAGATTACTCTTTACAGATTTCTGTATCCAGTTCACCGTAAGTACAGCTGAGGATGCGAACCTTGCAGCATACAACACTCTCTCTGGCCACCATTTGCAGTAGCTGATACTGACATTTTCTCTTGTACAGAATGCACCACTTTTTGCCACAAATAATTTTATTTCTATTTATTCTACATTCTCTGCTTATCTCTTTTATAATCAGATGACCTCTTGATCTCATATTGTACAGCACAGAAATGAATAATAACATAAAATGGATTAATTTCATAGGCTTTCTCAGAGGGCTTTCTGTATCAATCAGATTTTTATTCAGACAATTACATTAAAACTGAGGTATGCCAGAAAGTAACTTTGTCTTTCAGATGCTAAAGCATATACTAGAGAGTTAATTTGCTAGAGCATATACTAGAGTGTTAATTGACTATAATATTTAAAGGAAATAGACTATTTTCTCCACAAATTGTTTTGCAGATAAGGTACAAAATAAATATTTAGAAAATTGGGGGTTTGATTCCTGGTACTGTCGGTGACGTTCTGTAAAATAATGACTTTAAAAATCTAATTAATATTGACTTAGAAGGTTTAATATCTGTGATTTTTTCAGGAATATAATATGGAGAAAATATTTTCTCTCTTCATCTCTTTAGAATGTAAATTTTTACTTGGGCGCTGTTACCTACTAGGTGAATGCACAGTACCTAGCAACTTTTTAAAATGGTAAAAGAAGGGAGAAGAGTGTAAGAAAATTACAATGATTCTTATCTTTGCCTTTTTAATTTTAGGGGACTTTTTGGTGTTCAGTGTGGAAGCAATAAATCGACTGAGGGGAAGTGCAACTGGTTGCTTAGATGTATACTCAGGGGCTATAGATATACTATGCTATAATATGGAAGTGATTATTGAAAGATAAACACTATGCACTTCAGTCATCTAAGTATTGGAAAACTGAAAAGAAATGTTTTATTTTAGATTACTGGGTGACCAAAAAAGACAAAGAAATAGTCTTTATAGACATGAAACTGTATACCTTCACCCATCAGTGACTTGATGCAATACTGACAGGAAACTACCAGGTAGACACACTGTGAATGTTGAATTTCAGAGTAATGTCACATACTAACAATGTCCTTTGGTCCTTTATGCACTGAATTAAGCTATATAAAATACAAGCTTATTGTAAATTGTTGTAAATATCTTGTGCCATCTTGTTTGATCCTCCTGGGATTACCTAAGCAAATTTAGCAGTGTAATGTGATTTGTATTCACATCCTTCAAGAATTAAATCTATTTCCTTTCATGGATGAACCTCAGAAAACTATATACAATATACCTAAAATAACAGCAAAGTAATATTGATAGTTTTATATATATGTAATACTTCATTTTTTTTCCTCAGCTATTGAAAATACTCATGCATAAACTTGGAACAAGAAATTACAGTAATAAAAGAGAAATAGAAAAGATAACAGTGTTATGCAAAATTAGGGAGAAATCCAGTTGTGATTTGAGCATATTTGCAGTCAAAAGTCACAGAATCACAGAATGGTTCAGGTTGGAACGGACCTTTAGAGATCATCTAGTCCACCCCCTCTACTCCATCCCTAGAGCATGTGGCACAGGTTCGTACCTGGGTGGGTTTTGAAGATCTCCAGAGAAGGAGACTCCACAACCTCTCTGGGCAGCCTGCTCCACCTCACAATAAAGAAGATCTTCAAAACTTTTCCTTGTAGAGTTGTTTCTTTTGTTATCTAAATGATTAAAATAATCATAGGACAGGCAATATCACAAAACAAGTTGCTTGTGCAGCACATTGAGCATACAGTCTACCACTGTGTACTTTTGCATTTTTGTTTCCTCCTTCCCCTACACACCATCATATTTAATTGGATCAGAATATGTCACAATTTAGCTACACCTAGTGAAAATTCCTTGGGCTAGTATGTCATATTTCTGCTTGAACCAAAGTGATTATACAGGCTATCATAGGAACAATATTGGAAGTGTTATGAGCATTTCAAATTGGGTGAAATTATAGTAACTTGACAGTGACAGCCAGAATCAAGTGTTTGATGTGGAGTTGTGTTTATGGAGCTTATGAATTATAAAGACCAGTGCTCTGTTTAAAAAGAATAGCATGTGTACAACATAAAAATAGAAATGCCGTCTGTGACAGATGAGAATTATTAATAATTATTATTATTTTTGAAAATCAACATTTACAAATAATTTAAAAAAACTGCCTGATTATCTTTGGAATAACGAAAATCTATTGGGATTTAAGTAATACTGACTAATAAAATTGGAATTTCTTTGTCATTAAGTCTACCGTGTGGCTTTAAATATAGTAAATTCAGTAAATTGATGATGACTGAGGAACTGAAAAAAAATGTATCATCTTTTAATTCAACAATATAGTATTTACAGTCACTTTGAAAAACCTTTAAGAAACTGTCAGAAATGCATCTGGAGATCCAGATAATTAAATGTTGTCACTGGGGTTTGACTGTATTAGGTGTTCCCATAAAAATAGCCTTCTTCAATAATATTTTTAGTGTTTTATAATTCTGGTGTGTGCAAAACAAAACACTTTTAGTCTGAAACTTAGTATTGATCTTAATGAATATTTGTATCGGTGTGAACATTTTACATCCCTTTTCCGTTCACTCAGTCAAGCTGTAAAGCAATATAATGCAAGGTCAATCTTTGCTATATGGTCTGTTGTTAGGCAGTATCAATGGCAAAATGAACCTTGGCAAGGAAAAGAGCAGAGCAGAGCAAAGGAGAAGAAGTTAAGTTTTCTAAAAAGGAGAGGAGCTACAAACTTGAAGATAATTGAACAATAATAACAGGGCCAGGCCCTATAATCATTTAATAGAAGATAATAACCCGAACCTTACCACGGAATTCAGTATGAATTATAGATGCATGTATGTTTTCTGGGGTTTGAGCTACTCTGCTGAAAGACATCTTAGACTGCTCTGTGCCTCTTCCCTGGATCAGAGTTGACTTTTGTCTAACTAAGCCAGAGAACAGGTAGAATGAGACTGGGTCTGCTTTTACACGTCCAGGTAGACATATCTGCTGAGAATGCTCAAAAACTGGACACTGTTTCAGCCACATGATGAGGAAGAGCGTAGGTGATTGAGTGCTTACAGTTGTTCATCAGGCATGCATTTGGCATAGCACTATGATATTTTAAATTTTTGTGAAGATGACAAAAATGTTGTATTCTTTCAAGGTAAAATAAAGGCCATAGCAAAAACTATATATCTTCATATAAATGTTTCCTAAAATATTACTCTTTCACCTACTTGGGAAAAAGTTTTGGGATTTTCAGTGCCACATAAATTTGTAGGAAGTAGCAGAAGCAAAGGATAAGGCGAAGAATGGAAGGTACAGGATTCAAGAACAAGCTGACTTTCTGTAATAAGTACAAAACACATGATCAAACGATATTATTCCTCAGTTCCTGGCAGAAAGGATCGCAGTACTCTGTCGGTGGTCTTTTACAAGTTTGCTTGAGGAAGCTTTTACTTCAGGAAAAGCCAGATAGCCTTTTACAATATTCTTAAAGTCTACAAAACAAAGTTGCTATATGGCTGAACCTCTGGTCCTGCTTACGTGTTGGATGGATATATTTTTTTCCATCATCCTTCATAGGCAAGGTAGCTCCTGCTTTCCTGGTTCCTATCCTGTTTTGCCCTTTTAGTTTATGAGAATCAAAGAATTTTCCTAATTTATGCTGCTGCCTTATCAATGAAAATTCTAATTGACAGAGGCAGCAGCACAAATAAAGAAAATTCTATGATTTTTACTTTTTACCTGAGGCGTAGAGTTGTCAACCTGTATAGTGCAACACTATGGAAACTGCTTCAGGCATTCACAGTGTTTTACTTGAGCTTGGGTTTCAGAAAAATCCAGGACTCCCAAGGTCTTAAAAGTACGCACACTGAGTACCTGTAATTTTCACTCAAACTCACTCAAAATGAAACTAGCAGGTTTCAAAGAGCTCTCATAATTACTGAGAGATTTAGCAAAGATTTGTCTGATTCCACATTTGTGGTTTAGAACAGTGTTCTAACCTTTTTTACTCTCTCCATAGTCAAATTAAGAGCTTTTAGACAATGATGGATGACAAATCTGCTGCGCTCTGACTTTAAAGAAGTTGAAATAAAGTACCAGTTGGAAAAAAATAATGAAAATGTGAATGGGCTGCTCAGAACACATGTATATGTAAATAACACATATAAGTGACAGTAGATCCAAAAAGAAGGTTTTGAAAATACTATTTTTTTCAAATTCCCAAATAAACTACTTAAATCTTATTCTACAGACCAATATATGTCATTATTAGAAAATAAGTTTTTCAAACATACAAAGGGAGTTAGCATAAATCCACTATTGAAACCTAATAAAAGGTATAATGGATTTGCTCTCTGATTCTGAAGTTTAAAGGCAAGGCTCTGATGGCAAAAATTCAAAGTGGCTCCTCTGAAGGCAATAAACTTGGTTCTCATGCCTAATGTCACATCTCAGAGTAGGAAAAACGTACACATCTCAGAGGGTATTTTCCCCTTTCCTCTTTTTGCATCCTCCATGAGGGGTGACAACAGACTTATTACCACACTCCTGCAGGAAAACTTGAGGAAATGACCATTTTATAAAAGATACTGGCAGGAGATATACTGGACCACTATATCTTCTACCTAGCCTGAATGGATCTCCTTGTCACCATCATCCCTGAATTCAGACTGCATGCTAGACAGTTTCCTGTGGCTCCCTGTCAAGAGGAATTGGGGATTCTTTTTTGTTTGTTTGTTTTTTTTTTTGAATTAATATCAGTTAAATTACTTTGAGTTTTCAGATGCTGTGTGTGAAATTTAAGTGCTGCAGCTAGTTGTAATAATCACACAGAATCACAGAATGGTTGACATTGTAAGGGGTGTTTGGAGATCACCTAGTCCATCCCTCCTGCAGAAGCAGGATCACCTAGAGCACATTGCACAGGATCGTGTCCATGCAGGTTTTGAGTATCTCCAGAAAAGGAGACTCCATAGCCTCCATGGACAACCTGTTCTAGTGCTCTGTTGTCCTAACAGCAAATATGTTTTTCTCATATTCAGATAGAACTTCCTGTGTTTCAGTCTGTGAACAGTGCCTCTTGTCCTACTGCTGGGCGCAACTGAAAAGAGTCTGGCCAGTCCTCTTGACACTCTCTCTTAAGATATTTGTATACACTGATAAGATCCCCTCGCTCTCTATTCTTCTCAGCATCGCCTCAGATGAGAGGTGCTCTAGTCCCCTAATCATTTCATAGTCCTGCACTACTTCCATGTCCTTCTTGTACTGGGAAGCCCAGAACTGGCCACAGGACTCCAGATGCGGCCTCACCAGAGCTGAGTAGAGGGGGAGGATCACTTCCCTCAATCCGCTGGCAACACTCTTTCTAATGCAGGCCAGGATCCCACTGGCTTCTTGGCCACAAGGGCAGAATGATGGTTAATGATCAGTCTGAAATCTGTCAGGACTCCCAGGACCTCTGCAGAGCTGCTCTCCAGGAGGTCAAGCCTCAACCTGTACTTGTGCATGGGTATTACTCTGTAGGGGCAGGACCCTGCACTTGCCTTTGTTGAACTTCAGTAGGCTCCTCTCCACCCTGCTCTCCAGCCTGTCTAGGTCCCTTTGAATGGCCTCACAGACCTCTGGTGTATCAGCCACTCAGCAAACTCGCTGAGGGTACACTCTGTCCCTTCCTCCTGGTCACTGATGAATAAATTGAGCAGGATTGGACCCAATACTGACCCCTGGGGGACATCGCTAGCTACAAGCCTCCAACTAGACCGCACTGCTGATCACAGCCCTCTGACAACTCAGAGGGTCTTATCCTGTCCTCATCTACTCAGAGAAGAAGCGTGACTTCAAATCCCACCAAGGAAATCTTAATGATGTGGAATTTCTCTGCAGTCATTTTTATATCTTTCTAAAACCAGTCCTGGATATAATATATGGTAGCTATTAAAAAAAAAATCAGTAAAACAGATTTATTCAGAGAAAAACAAAAATGTGAAAGACATTCAAAGAGAGAGAATGGAAAAAGACAGAGAATCAGTAGGATAGGCGGCATGTATAAGATTATAAATCCTTTCAGGTAAGGAGATATATATATAAATAGTTCTAGGATATGTTAAAAAAGTAATCTCTATAACACATGCCTATTGGAATCTTTTCCTAGCTCGTAGGGGCAAGCAGCAAACACATGTTCAAGCTACTCATTTGAATAACTCTATGTTTGTGTATTCTGGTGAAACTCTTATAGACACATGGTGCATTGCACCAGCACACCAGTGTGTTTGCTAAGCTGATCAATTGAAAGATTGAACAGTCTTTTTCTTGGCCAAGTTAATCATACTATTGATCAGCTTAGCAAACATATTGCTTTCACTGTATACTTCAGTTATAGAGGTGTCCTCCTCATCCTCATGAAGTGAACATCTTGAGATCTCAGAGAATGAGATATAACATTTTCTACATCAAGTGCTCCTATTATTTCAGGATTCTTTTCTACAGATGAAATTAATGATTCATGATTAAGGTGTTCATAATTCTTAACCTTGTCTCTCAGGATTTTGCGTGCCATTGTTAAAAATCTGGGAAAATTTCAGAACCTTTTTATGAAATGCATAAGATACTTGTTTCAGACACTGGCTATAATGAGGTCCTCTTTCTGACATTAAATATTTGAGATTCCTTAAGGATAAAAATGCATCCTATAAAAGAATCTATTGCTTTAGAGGTTTTAACCTTTCTTAAGGGAAAACATTTAATTGCAGAGAATAGTTCAATACAGTCAGAAGATATGGATTTAGGGATGCAGTATTAGCACAGTGCTTGTAGGTTTAACTCTGAAACTATACAGCAAGACACTCAATCATGGGAATTTCACAGTTAAATCCTTAAACACGGTGTCAGGAAGACTCCTCTGACATATGGAAATAGGTCTATGATAGACAATACCACTTACATGATATCTGGTTCTTGCTAGAAAGCCAACGCATCTCTCAAACTGTTTTTACAGCTTGAAACACATTGTAAGGTAAGGGATATATTTCATACAATTCTCTTCCACTGGTGACAAAATAACTTCTCCATTGCAAAAAAACAACAAAAGTATTAGAGGAATATGTTGTTTTTGGGTGTGTCTCTTCACACAGATAGCAAACAAAAAGGAGGAGAGAGAGATTTTCTCTTCAGATTTCTTCCTCTAACCATTAGCAGATCTTGTGGACTAGCAGCAGGTGGAGGAGTATATTATTAGAAAAGCTTGAGAATATTTATGAGGATAATACTTTTACAGGATGCTGCCAGGGATAGATATCATTGGAAATATAACATCTTAAGAGAAGATATTCACCTGATGTAAACTGATTCTGCTCATTGAAATGTGTCTCACAGTTTTTTCCAGTGCACTGTCATCTACCTCTACTCTTTGGGAAGCAGCAAATCAGAATATAAACAATGTCTTCAGGACCAATAAATTTTCAGACCATTTTGACAGGCCAGATTGCAGACAGAAATGGTTGGGTTTTTTTTCAGAAGATAACTGCTATAGCTCTAAGATACAAGTAAACTGGTGAAAATTTAATGTTAGTTAGAAAAGATAATGTAATAATGTCATTTTTTTTATTTGTTTGACTATAGGCATAAATTAAACCATGGTTAGTTTCTATATCTTGGGTGAAGTTGGATAATATTAGTAAACCTTAAGAAGCCTCAAAGTGAACTTGAAAAACCCAAAGCCACGTGATCGCCAGGCCTACAGCTCCCAGTGATGTCAGCTCAAATAATAGCTGTCCAGCACTGTGGACAATCCATGCAAAGTTTCTTTTGTTGGTGAATAAAAAGAAAGAAATGCCTTGAAAATATTGGTAACTATCAAAGTGCCAGTATAAATTAATTAAAAAAAAAAATCTGACTTCTATATTAGTTGATACCAGCAGGATTTTGTGGGTAAATTTTGCTTAGATTATGGTGATCACTGAGTCTGTAAAATCAAGGAATATTTTTATGGGGTGTTTTTTTTTTTTTTTTTTTTTTT
>VWPW01026757.1:0-85020 GCA_013389825.1 Crypturellus undulatus | reverse complement strand
TTTTTATGTTTATTTTATTAAATAATATATAAAAAAAATGAATTTTTTTTTTGTGTTTTTTTTTTTTTTTTTTTTTTTTTAATATGTGTGAAAGGTGTTCTTCCTGGATATACAATGTAGTAAATCTTTAAAAAAGATAGAGTGCTCTCAGTATGCACTTGAACTTTAGCTTAGAAGATGTTAACTTAACCTACATCTATGCAGCAGAGAGACCAAGACAGTGAACAAACGCTAAACTGAATATTTTGGCAGAAGCAGGTTATCTATAAGGCCAAAGAAAATAATTTGTTAGTCTCCACTTTATATTTTCAAATTTCTAGCATTTTAAACTGGAAGTCTTTGTGAGAAGCTGTTCAGTGCATTGAATAAGGTTTGGGCTTGGAATATTAAATATCTGCTTTTACATTTGACTGACACATCTGGATGACTTTTAAAAATCCTTCTTCAAATGTGTGTGTTGTTTTCTTTCTGCTCTCTGTCCCTCTTGCAGTATGGGGCGGTGGCTGTGTAACATCTCTATCAAAAATACAGAGAGTCCAGGATTACAGTAAAGGTCATTTATAATGATGGGAGAAGGTAGAGTCCAAGTTGTGAATCTGATACCAGCAATGCCAATAACTGAAGCTTAGAGAAAGTAGGGTCACGCTGCCACAGGGCCCTGACAGTAAATGGTGCTTCTATTCCTTTAAAGACAAGATAATTTAATTCCACTTAAGTCAGCAGACTAGGAGTGTATATAATGATCTCTCTTCACCCTCAAGGGTCTGAACAAGAATGGTTACAAGACTAAGTTTTCTGGCTTCCATAAAAATTTCAAAATAAGTTTAAATCTGTGTGCAAGAATGCTGGATGTGCTATTAATGCTTATTTGAGCTTTAGGAATGCCTTTTGATATCCTCCATGACTATTCCAAGCAGTTAGTACAGATATTTCAACTCAAATAACTGAAACCACTCTTACTTTTACAAAAACTGGTGGCTCATACTTTTACAAGAGGTGTTTCTAAGACTATATTGCTGAAACAAAGCAAAGTTTGACAATTTAGTTAAATGAGATCTTGCCACAAGCCTATTTTTTTTTTCTTTTTTGGCTTTTTTTTATGACAGGTGAATATTTACGTTCTTGTTTTCTTTTTTCTTTTTCTCTTTCTATTTAAGAAAAAGCAAAAAACCACAAAATGTTCTTAGCACTCTGGGGCTTTGTCTCCCTAACTTCCGCAATAAAGAATTTAAATATTATGCCTCTTTACTTGTCTTCTGTAAAACAGCAATACTTTATACTGAATCTAAGATATTCCCAGGGGAGAAAAAAAAGGCTGGACAGAGAGAGAATTCTAAATGTTTCCTGGGCAGCAGCTGAATTTTCACCTACTTTATTTTTTTTATCTTTGGCAAAAGATAATCTTACCAACTCATTTAAAAGGACAAGAGCTCCTGTCTTTGAAATTAGACCATATGTAGAAAGATCTTGTTCAATAAATATGTTCTATTTTAGTAAAAAACAAAGAAACAAACAAACTAAACCCTCCAGAAAACAGAATTAGCTTTCCACTATAGAATATGACAAACCTCTGTAACTTTTCATGGGATGATTCTGGGACACAACTCACTTCTTTGTGCAACTTTCAGGTGTTTATCATTCACTAACAGATCAATCTCATCTTTAGATCCAAAACCAGGAGCACCTCTGTGGAGAGGCAAACTAGAGGTAGAAAAACTTAGGTGCTTAAACTGAAAGTATGATCTGAAGCACTATAACACACTCCTTTTAATACTATTTCTGGTCTGCACAGTGGCAACTATAGGCAAGATCAAGTCCCATATTTTTCAGTAGGCACTCTAAGTTAAACGTTTGATTTAATTGGAAGTCAGCCCTTTCTCCTACAAAAAATCTGGAGAATCCTTATGCATGACATAAACTTCAGCTTCTGAAACATGATGTAGTGATGATGAAGCTTCACAAGATGACCCCATAATCTATAGGGTAAGTTATCATGTAAATATTTTCTGGAAAGATGAATCTAATTTTTTAAAAGTTATCCCAATGTCTGTTAATTGTTCCTGATAATCTCAGCACTGAAAGCTAAAGAAAATAATTACATATATATATTAATTAATAAAATGCCTGATCAATCTAACAAATAACATGCCTATGTAATGGGTTTATCCTTCACCTCTGGATTGTGTGCAGCATGTAATGTGGCACTTAATTGCTTAGGCTAATACTAAAAGAGGATGCAGATTTCCCTTAGCTTAAATTCTATGGTCCTCCGCTCAAAAAGGGGGTAGAATCAAGAAGAGCTAGACTAAAAAAGTGGAAAAAAATAAGTGTTTTTTTTTTTCTAAAAAACCCCACAGATTTCTAAACCATTGATAATTCAGCAGCGGATCATTTTGAAACTTATGGATAAGAGTTCTGGGCCCCTGATAATATGATATAGATATGATATGATATGATATAGAAAATGGGGGTGGGAATATGTTCTCCAAAACTTTGTGTAAGAAAAAAGAAAACAAGGAAAAATGGAAATGAGCATGGCAAATTGTTCAAAAAAATATTCATGGTTCTTCAAGAAAGCAAGAAAGTAAAGAAAACAAATTTCATTTGGCTACACAAATGATCCTAAAAGGAAAAGAACTGTGAAAGTTATGTGCATGTTACTACACTATGACAAATAGAAAAAAAAAAGGTTGAGAAGGAATTGATAATTAATAAGAAAAGCAGAATGACACACTCAGGGAAGAGCAGAACAGTGAGAAATTTTAAGATATATTAAGAATTAAAGGAAATCTACAATGGCATTTATATTTATCTTACAATAATAATATTATAAGAATAGAGATCAATATTGATATTTCTCTTCCAGAACTAAAGAATGATAGAGTTCAGTGTTGTGACAGTGGCTTTTTGAGTGCTGGTTCTGGAGGACTGAAACAGGGAAATGCTAGGTGCGTCTTCTCAGCTCAATGAGTTCAGTTTACATAAAGCAAGTATATAAGCTTTTTTACAGTTATTATTTGTAGTTAAAATGGTCACTGGAAATGATTCCATCTTATGTGTCTATCACACATAGGCATGTGTTCAGTGAGATTTGCATGTACAATAAATAAAATCTCATTTTCCTAAATGGAAACATTCTGAAAGGTTTTCTTACAGCAATTTCAAATAAATTAGTTTAGTGTAACAGAAATAATAAAATTGAGGGGGTCATTGGATTTATATTTTGACAAGCTGAATATAGTAAATATAAAAATAATCAGTGAACAAAAAATAAGTTTGAATTAAGTCCAAAAATTTTTTTGGAAAAAAAAAATCCTGTGGTTAATTGCAACCATCTACAGAAATATTCTTCCCAATAAGAGGAAGCAGTTTTGGAGTTGACTCTTCTTCTAAGAGCTATACATCCATCAGTAACAATGAATGTGAGAAAATTATATGATTAGGGAGTTCTCTGGTTTGTATTACATAGGATCACAGGATCACAGAATGTTTGAGGTTGGAAGGGACCTCTATAGATCATCTAGCCCAACCCCTCTTCTCCAGCAGGGACACTTAGAGCATGTGGCACAAGGTCACATCCAGGCAGGTTTTGAAGATCTCCAGAGGAGGAGACTCCACAACCTCTCTAGGCAGCCTGTTCCAGGGCTTATACCCCCTTGAGAGGTCATCATGGTGCATCAAAGGACATGCAGCCTCACCAACAAAACAAGATTCCCCACTTCCCCTTTGAGAAATTCCCAATTTCTAGTGTTCTGCTGGCTTCCTTACCAAATAAGAGCATCTAGGTATCAAGAGAAGCATGCTTGCTGCACAACACACAAAATAATCCATGATTTTTGGTAAATTATGGTGAAAGAAGATTTTGTATCATTTGGTAGACTTTAGAAAGGTAAAAGTATAATGAATATAAGTGAGATTTTGAGGAGAAGATTACTATCACAACATGAAATGAAAGAAAAATTTTACTTGTGAATTATGCACCTAAGTGTTGGAAGTATTTCCTAAGTGTTGGAAATGCATATTGGAAATGCATATTGTGTAACAAATATCAGAGAGGAAAGTCTAAATACAGAAAGACTATTAAAAACAACACACTGTCATTGTGAGAATAGAAAGTTAGGAAGCATTTTGCAGATGTACTGAAACTTTAAATTTTATTTAGATTTTTTTCAGAACAGCACAGAGGATGGTAAAATACTTGGAACCTGAGAATAACTGTGCTGATAAAAATCTAAGAAGCACATTTATGTTTGTAATGAAAGTTTGAAGCATCCTGAAAAAATCTGGATACACAAAATATATACAGAAAAATATACACAGTTTAATGAAAAGAGTATTCTGATTAAATGTGTAAAGATTTATTTAATGGAGCATAACATTACATCATGTTTCATAGGCTTGAAATTACTGTGCAAAAATAATTATATTTGTTAAATGTTAAATACATAATATGGATCACTTAAGGAAATAATTTTGGTATTTTGCTTAAGACAAATAGTGTTTCCAATGTTTGTTTCTAAAGAGAAAAATGTACTGTGTTTTTTTTTTTTTTAATCTTTGCTATCTGATACCAAACATATTTTTAGTTTTTACTGTTTGATATACTTGGATTAAAAAAATCCATTTTAAATATTTTGTTTTTTATTCTTTATATATTTATATCCTTTTATATCTATCCATTAAGCATTTTGTGCTTGTTTTTGCTTGATATGAACAACAACTTTTTTTTTTATTATTAAGTAAGTGAAGTATTTCAAATTCATAAAGGAATGCCAGTACATTTGGGAGGAGCTGTAAATCACACTCATTAAATTCAGGGTACTTAGAAAGTTTTAAAAAAATTGTTCCAATCAATTACACTACTGGAATATTAAATAAATATTTTGTGGGAACAATGCAAATTAGTATATAATTTTTACATTTCTTCTTACTTATGGAGACATTTGTGTTGAAGAAGGAGTAATTATTCACTTTATGTAATAAAACATTTCTTTACAGTTTTGCCAGGGATGTCTTCTGAGTAGCTGTGAAAGTGAATCTTTTCTGAAACTTTGGGAGAAGTATTGAAGACGATGCAACAAATTGCTTGTGTCATATGTAATCCAATATTTTCTAAATGACCAGAAGCCAACTCTTTGTGAAACTATTGAATAGAAGGGACATTTTAATAATAAAGTTGTATGTTCCAAAACTTAGATAGATTACAGAAATATGAAAAGCATATAGTAAATACATTTATTGCAAGCTGCCATAAATGAAAGAGTAAAACATTTGCTAGTCCTTTGCTGATGCATAACAATGCTAAGTTGATTTTGACATAAAGATACTCTTAGTTTAATAATATTTTTCCTCTTTTTGATTGAACTGTAATATTTCCACATTTCCCAGACTAGTTACATAGTCCAAAGTAGTCTAAAATACTAACATGTAGAAAGAATCCAGAAAAAAATGCTGAAGCTATAACAAGAGAATTATAAGTATACAGTTTATGCACTTGGACTCTTGGATTTTTTTTTTCCCATGGGTTCTCTTATCCCTTCTGCAAAAACAGGGGCCAAAGGAGACAACCCTAAACCATAACCATGCTGTGCTTTGCACCTTATTTTAGCAAGGTGTTATATGCAACACTTCCAGGACTTTTTTTTTTTAACTCCATTAATAAACAACAAATTTTTGGAATTGCTTTTCTTCCTCTTGGAAAAAGCTAGATTTTACATGACTACTTCTGCAACCCAGAGTAACTTCCCTTTAAGCCAGCGAGTCCCATTCTAATCAATTTCTGGGAAAATTAATGGTCAATGAGAGCCAGCGATAAAGTTTTGCCTCCCATGTGACTGTTCAGTGTCACAACTCACCATGCAAAAAATCATAGGAAGGGTTAGATGAGAGTGAATTAATCTTGTAGTCCCCTTGAAGCATTTTACCCAAATTGTTCTGCTTATTCTCTTTTTCAGGTGAGTAACAAGCAAAAGGACAATTAAGGGAACTAAGAAACTCCTGTCCACTAAATAGAATAGGACTAAAAATGAAAATATGTTTTCTATTGCTTTGTAAACTTTTGTCAGGGACACTAAGATGCCTTTTCATACTTTCCAAGACTATTAAAGGCGATTTCGATGCAATGGTCAGAATTAAATATCTGAAATCAGAATATATATAGTGACATACAGGACTGCTATTCAAGTTGCACACAGATCTGTTAATAACCTATACACTGTGCAGGACACTTACTTCTGCTTAATTTATTTTTGACAAGCTTTTATTATGCAGGTGTATTTGCTTGTTTGTGGTATACATATAAACTGATAGCAGAAGTATCTGCTTGTATAAAAATAAAATGCTTAAATGGCCTCACCTGTTTCAGTGTGAAGTGCTTAGGACTCCTTAGGACTAGGAGTATCCATGCTTGTAGTTTCAAGGAATAGGCTGATTTCCATATGCCTTATATAAGAAAACATTATTTTTTTCCTAACACTGAGTTTAAAGCCCCAAAGGGAGTATTAAATTATCTAATTTGACTTCTTAAATGTCACAGCCCTTCAGATTTCATTGTTGCACCTACAGTGAAACCAAGCAATCATGGTCAGTCATTACATACCTTCCAGAAAGACCTGAAGATATCTTAGTGGATCATTCATTACCTGAGATAATGCAAGCCAGAAAGCCATCTGGGCTTTGAAGTGCAGGTAGCCAGCTGTGAGGGAGGGAGAAAGCAAGAACAGCACCAGTGGCTCGCTCTGCTGTGAGCTGTGTTTTATTCCTCTCACAAAAGTCATTCTAACTTTACTACACTTCTTTGCAATTAATTATCTTCAATGTTAAAACTGTGTCAAAATTCTCATTCCAGTTGTTTCTGATTTCAGTGCTAGTCAATCATTCTCACTTATTTATTTGCTTATTTATTTATTTTCTGTTAGCACACATTAAGGCTCTCCCACACCTGTAAGATTTCTCTGGTGTTCCAAGACTAATTACAATTTAATACAATTGAGCTATCTGTATAATTGGCTATTTCTTTTTCTTAAGTCTTGTGCTTGTGTTATTTAAATTTCATAATTTAAAATATTTATTCCTGCTAGACAACTTTCTCATTTACTAACAGTTTAGAAAGTAGTTCATCACTCATAGAAAATGCAAATACAATGTCCTACTTGTGTCCAAGTACAGAATAAAATAATATCTGTTGAACATTTGTTTGTTTTCTGTACCACTACTGATACCATTTCAGTATCTCTTTGACATTTGCAAACTGAAACTCCTGTTATCAGAAATGTAATTACTGTATCATTATAACTTAGTTGTGGCAACCAGATATAATTTAGAAATTCGAGGTACTTCCACGGAGGAGTTACCAACAAATAGTTACCTCAAGAATCTGAAAATGGGATTGTAAGAAGTGACAAAGCACACATACAGTGCGCTATAGTGATCTGTAGTACCGTAATTATTCCTGGCTATGTTCTTATTCACAGCCCTTCAGTTCTGTTATCCCAACCCTGCCCATTCTTTGGCATCGTTTGCCTCTTCACAAAACCACCTTTTTCAGCATAGATGCCAGACTGGCCTGGCCTTTGGAGTAAATGCCTTAGAAATCTCTATTTTAAAGATATTAAAATAAAATTGAAGTGGTGAAAATGAAACTCAGATTCAGTTGAATTTACTCAATAGGATTATGTTCAGGGCTATTGTCTACGCAGTCATACAAGTAAGATTTTTTATTTTTTGTAGGATATAACTTAGACATAACCTGAAGAATTGGCTATTTGGTTATTTAACAGGACTGATACACCACCAGTCAGATCATACAGATGTTCATCAAGTCAATTACCTGGGTTATTTAAAACAGTAGTCAGAAGATCTTGCTATTCACATTATGAATAATCCAGATAATATAAGGTTGACAAAGGGCCACAACATAACATCAAATTTTCAGGAAAAATGTCTACATGTAACTTTCTCTTGTATGGCCACTTTGAAGTGCTTTTTGTCTACTGCGTATTGAAATGACATGGTCATCATTTCCTGACAGAAATATTTGGAATTGAGTACAGTAGTTTAAGGATATAAAAATTACATTGATTTAGATTGAGATAGTTAATTTATATATTAACTCTCATCCAAATTTTATCTCATGTTTTTTCTTTCACCTGTTCTTAAAAACTTCAGATCATGGTTTCTCATTTTGTGAATAGGGTGAAATAGCTAATTTGTAAAGTTATGGCAGACTGCAGGTCTCACCTGTGGTCTTAGAGTATAAGGTAACTAATATTAAACATTTGTTTTAATGCATTAGTCCATGTGCTGCACCAAAACTATTCATCATATATCATGACAAAGGATAGAGAACAGAGCAAAAGCTATTAATTGGGTAAGAGAAGCTGGGATGTACTTATTTGTAAAAAGAAAGGAACAGAAGTAGCTACTGCATTATGAAAACAAATGGAAGTAATTGATGATCAGAGCTGATCTTGTGAAAAATTTGCACTGATGTAGAAAGCCAGAAAAATAAGTGGACAAAGGTAATCCTTTTGCCCTCAGCAAAAAAAAGACATCAGAAAAAAGTGTTATTGTTAAATAATATCTTCCAGACTCTAACAAAGTCCTTGTCCATGTGATGAAGGATCACAAGAAGCAAAAGGAGAGAGTAATATGAATAGTAACACAATGCAGCAACTGACTTGCTATCAGCCAGGGATTAGAATTACATATACTCAAGATGCATGCAAAAATTTCTGAGACTAGTCTGGAAAGGATAGAAATTTCTGGGCTTGTTATTGTTCAACACCTTTAAAATAACTTCACCAAGAAATAGTCTTTGCTTCAATTACTTGCTAAATAAACTGAGGTTGAAGTTAGTGAAAAATACATTTTTCCTCCCAGATCCTTTCATATTTTTGGTGATTATTCATTTTGAAGCAAGGGTCTATAGTGCTTGTCTTACATAACCAAATGTTGCCAATGGCCAATGTCATTCTGTGAGTATGTGGTGACTTTCTCTGTGGTTATCTGTAGGTGTGTCTTCATTTCTCTCTCGTTGTTGTTGTTGTTGTTGTTGTTGTGGTTTATTCTTAGAAGGGCTGGCTCTTGAGGAGGTCAGGAAAAAATAAATAGCAATTCTGCCTCAGACAATCAATGACCTTCTCTACACAAGTTGATGGCAATGGCATTCATACCACACCCAGAAATACATTATTCATGCAGTCTAAAATGTGGGAAGGATAGGTCTGTGAGCTCAAGATCCTCAAGTCCTCATCCTTCATGTACGTGCTTGAGGAGATGCTGTTACCACTTTCTCACTGTGGAACCTTGGTGATTTTTCACTGGTTTTCTGAACAAAGGGAATAGATGAAAAAGTTCAGCTTTCCCACGTGAAGTGGGAGAGTTTTTCCTCAGACCTGTTTGCATTCCTGACATATGGTTCCTGAAAAGCTAAGGAGTGGGGTGTAATTGAAAGTGCCTGAGGCCTCTTTTGAAAAAATTACAAGTATCAATCACCAGAAAGGAATTTACTTTTTCTTTTTTTTGACTGTTGTTTAGTGCACTGCTTTGTGCATTGGTTTTGCTGATTTATAATTCTAAGAATCTAGTGTAAAATTGAGACTATATATTAGAAAATGTATCTAAAACCAGAGAATTAATTCCTGAAATGTTTCAAGGCATTCAATATCAAAATGATTTCATTTGAAACAAATATGAATAAAACATGAACTTTGAAAACTTCATTCAAATCATGTATTTTCTTCTATTATAAAATAAAGAATAATTTTCTTATAGTTACCTTTGAGGATGCATAGGATAACAAGAATGTCACTGATGAAATCTGAAAATTCATGGGGGCTATATTAAAACATTATATTCTTTAATTGGCTGAACAATAAAAAGACACAGTACTATGGAGGGTAAAATTTGTTTTCTACTTGAGGGACTATAATTTCTCCAGAAAAAGACATAATATATTTCCCAGCCTAGTGGCACAGTTGCAAGCAAGGCATGAATCATATGAGACAGGAAAAATAGTTTAAATGATATGCAGCTTTCTTGTATACAATATGTAATACTAGTGAATTCTATTAATCCAGTGCTATCATCTTAAGAGGTAGTTGAAATCCTTATTCTCTGCTTTAAAACATCCACTAGCATAACTTTGGAAAACAGTTGCTGTTAAAGAAGATAAAGAAGACCTGAGGAAAAAAAAAAAAGGCACAACTTGCTTTATATTGGATGAAATCAGAATTGTAATATGTGGATTTCACCTAAATTAAAGAAGCCCTTTCATTCTTTCATACATCCTAAACTGATAGGGTTTTGTACTTCAGTCTTTGAATAAAATAAATATTTTCTCTACTATTTACCTATTTGAAAAGACTGTAAGCATACCTGGTAACTTGACAACCTTTTTCTTCAATATCTTGTTTTTTGAGATATTTGGATGAGGAAAACAAACATATATTATTTAAACATATATTTGTCTCTATACCTCTAAGTTCTGGAGAAAACCTCATTTTTTATTCTTAAACTATATAATTAAAAAGTTATTTTTATTTATTCATCATGTCTCTTCAATCCCACAAAAAATGGAGATCTCACTCTCAGATAAGCTATATTTCATTTAATTTTATTCTAATTTATAGTCTTAGAGGCATCACTGTATAGACATTTACAATAGTTTATGTGGCATATACTATGGTTATGATATATTTTCCCTATAAAATGTGAAAATGCTAACAAGAAAAGTTAAAACTGTAGACGTTCAGAGGGTTAATATTTGGCATATTTTCGATGCTTACATCTTGAAGAGTATCTTGAACTCACGGCTAAGACAGGAGGATACCAAGAGAGTTCCTTCAAGAGATATATACCTTTGCTGTTTTTCTTGCATTTGAATTCTATGAATTTGAATTCCAGTGAATGATGTGCAATGCAGTTAGTGTGTGAAGGGGTAAGGCAAAGTCTGTAATAGTTTTCTATAATGAAATTATTTGGTCAGCTTCAAAATATCCTGTTCGGAATTTATCATATTTTTACACAGGGCCTTCTTTTGAAAGCAGAAATTCGAATGTATATTTTTGAAATTATCCTACAGTTATAAAAAACTCTAACATTTATTATAAGTCTAAAAGCTTCTTTAAATATCCTGTTTTTAAATTAATGCACCCTTTTTAAATTTGTTTTGAAATATCTTGTTTTCTTAAATGTCTTGTAATTTTTTTCTTATATTCATCTCATCCTGCAAAATGCTAGAAAATTAGGGTGTTTTTATCTTTTTAAGACGATAACCTAGAAGAACATGAAACTTCTAAAATGAAATTCTAATGAAAACTCAGATGAATTGACCTCTGTCACAAAATGCATAAAAATTCAAACAAAATAATTTTTAACTTCCACATAAAATGCAGATTTACTTTCGATTTATTTTCTGTGATGTGTAGGTCACTTTCTCTAGCTTCAAAACTTGACTAGAACTAGAGCTTCAGAACTTCATGACATCTAAAATTAGTGAGGTAATCCCTGCTCTTTATCCCTTTTGGTATAATTTCCAGATGGTTTTAATTCAAATAATATTTAATTTAAAATTTATACTACGACTATAAATTTACAAAATTATATAATTATAAATTTTAAAATTTATATAAATGCATTATAAATTTTTATCTGTTTAATTTTGACTCTAAAAAAAACACTAAAAATGTTGAACTGCCAGTAGGAGCAGTTTGGTTTGTCTGATACAACAATGCCTGGCTGAACTGCAGATCTTAGCCCACATATCAAGCCTTCAAATCTTCTCTCTTTATTAAATGAATGGGGTTAGGGGCAGGTAAGAATGGACTGCCACAAACATGCCAGTACTCCTGAGCATGACACAATGAGATCGAACTTGAGAATAACACAAAGAGGAAACCACACCAAGAAATTCAACATTGCCTCCTGAGCAGAGGCCTAGCTCCCCTGCAAGTAAAATCAAGTAAATTTCAAATTATTGCAGTGTGACCATAAGTCTCTCTATCTGTTGCTGTACTGGCTTCAAAGTGAGTGTGGGCATGGTGACTGCAGAAAAATCTGTTCCTGGAGACCGTTTGTGATTGTCTTTTTTTTTTTTTCTTTTTTTTAATATCAGTGATCTATGCAAATATGGAGACCAAAGCTGTTTTATCTTAATTGATAATGGCATTTGGCATGGCAATGGCACTTGGCTTTCCATAAAGTGTGTGGCTATTCTTTTCCTCCTTCATAACTTTTCTACCTCTTGGTGATGATCTTTTTAAAGAAGTATAGATATGTTTTTTCAAATGCTTTGAATTCTTTTTCATATCTCTCTGAAAATGTTTTGGAGTTATGTTCCATCAATAGTCTGCCTAGGGACATAATAGTATCCTCAGATTCTACAGTATGAAATATAAATTCTCAGCATAGTCAGGGAATGCAGAAATGCAACTAGGAAAGCTAAGGTGCAGCTGGAACGCAGCCTGGCAAGGGATGTTAAAAATAACAAGAAAAACTTCTATAAATATATTAACAGTAAAATGAAGATCAGGGGAAATGTGGGTCCTCTAGTGAATGGGATGGGCACCCTGGTTACGAAGAACACAGAAAAAGCAGAGCTGCTGAATGCCTGCTTTGCTTCAGTGTTTACCAAGGGCAGCCCTGTAGAGTCCCAGGCCCTAGTGACAGGAGAAGAAGCTGGAAGAAAGGAAGACTTACCC
Source organism: Crypturellus undulatus (assembly GCA_013389825.1). Lineage (NCBI taxonomy): Eukaryota > Metazoa > Chordata > Aves > Tinamiformes > Tinamidae > Crypturellus > Crypturellus undulatus. The sequence goes on along the minus strand of VWPW01026757.1, from coordinate 72,319 downwards.
AGGGTAGAGGAAGATTGGGTCAGAGAGCACCTAAGACATCTCGATGCCAACAAATCCATGGGCCCCGATGGGATGCACCCCAGAGTTCTGCGTGAGCTGGCGGATGTCGTAGCCAAGCCACTCTCCATCATCTTTGAAAGATCCTGGAGAATGGGGGAGGTGCCGGAGGACTGGAAGAAGGCCAATATCACGCCAGTCTTCAAAAAAGGCAAGAAGGAGGACCCGGGCAACTACAGGCCGGTCAGCCTCACCTCCGTACCTGGAAAAGTGATGGAACGGCTCATACTGGCCGTTGTCTCCAGGCACGTGGAGGACAAGAAGGTGCTCAAGACTAGTCAGCATGGATTCGCGAAAGGGAAATCATGCTTGACTAATCTGATAGCCTTCTATGATGGGATGACTGGCTGGATAGATGAGGGGAGAGCGGTGGATGTCATCTACCTTGACTTCACCAAGGCTTTTGACACCGTCCCTCACAACATCCTCCTGGACAAGCTCCGGAGGTGTGGGCTGGATGAGTGGTCGGTGAGGTGGATTGGCAACTGGCTAGATGGCAGAACTCAGAGGGTGGTGATCAGCGGTGCAGAGTCTAGTTGGAGGCCTGTGTTGAGCGGAGTGCCCCAGGGGTCAGTCCTCGGTCCAGTCCTGTTCAATTTATTTATCAACGATCTGGATGAAGGCACAGAGTGCTCCCTCAGCAAGTTTGCAGATGATACGAAGCTGGGAGGAGTAGCGGATACTCCAGAGGGCTGTGCTGCCATCCAGAGGGACCTGGACAGACTAGACAACTGGGCGGTCAAAAACCTCATGAAATTCAACAAGGCCAAGTGCACGGTCCTGCACCTGGGGAGAAATAACCCCAGACACCAGTACAGGCTGGGGACCGACCTGCTGGAGAGCAGCTCTGCAGAGAAGGACCTGGGCATCATGGTGGACGACAGGTTGACCATGAGGCAGCAGTGTGCCCTCGCGGCCAAGAAGGCCAATGGCATCCTGGGATGCATTAAGAGGAGTGTCTCCAGCAGGTCAAGGGAGGTGATCTTACCCCTCTACTCAGCCCTGGTGAGGCCACATCTGGAGTACTGTGTCCAATTCTGGGCCCCACAGTACAAGAGGGCTGTGGAGCTGCTGGAGAGAGTCCAGCGCAGGGCCACGAGGATGATCAGGGGCCTGGAACATCTGCCCTATGAGGAGAGGCTGAGGGAGCTGGGCTTGTTCAGCCTGGAGAAGAGAAGGCTGAGAGGGGACCTGATCTGTGTCTATAAGTGCCTCAAGGGAGGCAATGAGGAGGATGGGGCTGGCCTCTTTTCACTGGTGGTCGCTGACAGAACCAGAGGAAATGGCCATAAATTGAAGCATAAAAAGTTCCACGGGAACTTAAGGAAGAACTTCTTGACGGTGAGGGTGACAGAGCACTGGAACAGGCTGCCCAGAGAGGTTGTGGAGTCTCCTTCTCTGGAGATCTTCAAAACCCGCTTGGATGCAGCCCTGTGCCACGTGCTCTAGGTGGCCCTGCGTGTGCAGAGGGGTTGGACTAGATGACCTCTAGAGGTCCCTTCCAACCTTAGGCATTCTAGCATTCTATGATTCTATGATTACAGCACTGGTGAGGATATGGCTATGACAAATACACCAAATGAAAAATATTTGCAGAACTAAAAAATAGATTCCATCCACCGAAAAGTTGTACTGAAAAATGAGATTCCATCCACAGAAAAGTTGCACTGAAAAATGAGGAATTCAGTAGAATTCATTAATATTACAGTAAAATTTCTTTTATAATTTTTATGTCTTTTTNCATTCTATGATTCTATGATTACAGCACTGGTGAGGATATGGCTATGACAAATACACCAAATGAAAAATATTTGCAGAACTAAAAAATAGATTCCATCCACCGAAAAGTTGTACTGAAAAATGAGATTCCATCCACAGAAAAGTTGCACTGAAAAATGAGGAATTCAGTAGAATTCATTAATATTACAGTAAAATTTCTTTTATAATTTTTATGTCTTTTTTTTGGAACAAAAAGAATGAAATAAAATATTTTATAGACAAAGACTTCACTACTTGGCAGCACCTTGCTTGGATTGTGTAGCAGTACTCTCTGGTTTGTGTTACAAAGTAGTTCTGAATCGTGAAGACATTGACATACCTGTAAGAAGATTCTAAAACAGAGTGGTTTTGTTGAATAAAATATGAAAAGGAATACTGCAATCTGTCAGGAGGTTCTCCAGCTTTACTGATTCCAGTGTGCCTCCTGAACCATTAAAAAAAAAAAAAAGGTCTAGGAACTTTCCATTTCCCTCAGGTTGGCTCTAAGTCTGTTGCCTGTTGCAAGAAGGGCATAGCTCCTTTCAGTGTTGCCCGGCCTGAAGCTGCAGGCTTCTTGCTTGCTCTATCTATCTCTTCTGTGGCTGTTCTGCTCTCTAGAACTTCTCCCAAAGGAACATTCCCAGCTCTCTCCATTCATTAGGTTCCCACAATGTCAGATAAAATGACCAGGCTGGAGTATTGTTTCTTATTTTCTTCCCCCCTACTGTACATCTATATTCTTTTAATATTTACCAATTGCAACACAAACAGAAAACTGTAAAGAAAACTGCAAGAAATTAAACTTCGTCACAAAGAGGAGAATATGTAAACTAAGGCTTTCATTCAAAAACTGATTCCACAAAATGGGAATACTTTAATTATAGACTTTGATCAGAAACATCAAGCTTGAAAAAGTTGGTATTTATAACTATAGTCATTTACGGAGAGCAGCCTTAGTTTTGTCTGGATTTATAAAAAAATTGTTTTTAATGAAGAAGTGTTATTTATCTTACTGAGCTTAACATTTAATATCTATCTTAAGGCTACAGAGACAAATCTAAATATAGTAATTCATATATAAAAAACATTTTGTGGAAGTTGTCTAATGAAGCATATATGTGCCTGAAAGTTTGATGTAACTTCTGAATCAAGATAGCAAACAAATGTGCAGGAAAAATCATGTTCCATCCATATTTTTGTTTGACTTTGTGGGTAAAAATCATACTTTCTGTAAAAACTTAGAGTCTGCCAGAAAGCATATTATAGATCTGTCAATAAAAAAAAATAGTAGCCAAAAGGTCTGCTTTGTTTTTGTATTTTTATTACTGGAGGAATTACCATAAAACTATCTTCATTATCAGCCTGATAACTACATTACTATAATATATACATATATATATATACACACAAGACGGTAACTTCAAAACTTTAAAAACTTAGCAGAGAATTATTAAATTCACTATTTAATGGCAGATAATTCAGTTGCTCTAAGGGAAAGTACAATTTCCCCTTCATCTAGAGGACAATTGTTCTTATTAAAGAATTACCATGATTTTTTTATTACAGATCGAGGGACTGAGCTTTATGCTAGCTACAGACCACATACAAAAGGCCAGGTCAGAAGCAAGAAATACAGAGAAGGCAGGGTGTTTTGAAAAGAGTAACGTCATGCAAATGGCGTTAAAAAAATCACAAAAAAAATTTAAACACCCAGCTTCATGTGGTTAGCTTCTTGCCCGCATTAACCATGGGAGATAATCCAAATAACAGTAATGTAGAAATTAAATTTAAAATGTCACAGATTATGATCCTTTCTTTCTTTATCCTGAGTTCAGTGTAAAACAAACAATTATCACAGAATCATAGAACGGCTGAGGTCGGAAGGGACCACTAGAGATAATGCAATCCAATCCCCCTGCTCATGCAGGGACACCTAGAGCACAGGTGCAGAGGTCCACATTATACAAGATCACATCCAAGTAAGTTCTGAATATCCCCAGAGAAGGAGACTTCACAACCTCTCTGGGCAGTCTGTTCCAGTGCTCTTTCACCCCCACAGTAAAGAGTCTGTCATCCTCATATGCTCATATATATATCCTCATATGGAGATGAAACTTCCTATATTTCAATTTGTACCCACTACAATTTGTACCCTTGCCCAGTCACTGGCCACCACCAAGAAGAGTTTGACCCCATCTTCTTTACATTCTCCCCTCTGGTGTTTGTGCATGTTGATAAGATCTCCTCTCAATCTTCTCTTCTCAAGGTTAAAAAGGCTCAGCTTGCTTACGCTTTCCTTATATGATAGATGGTACAGTCCCTTAATCATCATTGTGGCTCTCCCTTGGACCTTCTCTAGAAGCTTCATGTCCTTCTCCTATTGGGGAGCCCAGAACTGCACACAGTGCTCCAGGTGCAGCCTCACCAGAGCTGAGTAGAAGGGCATGATCACCTCCCTTGACCTGCTGGCCACACTGCTCCTAAGTCAGGCCAGGAACCCATTGACCTTCTTGGCCATAAGGGCACACTGCTGGCCCTTGGATAAATTGCTGTAAACCAGAACTCCCAAACCCTTTCTACAGAGCTGCTTTCCAACAGGTCAACCACTGACCTGTAATGGTGCAGGACCCTGCACTTGTCCTTGTTGAACCTCATGATGTTTCTCTCTGCCCATAAATAAAAGTAGAATAAAAGTGGAATTAGACCAATGACATATAGATTGGTTTTAGAAAAGAAAAAATCACAGAACTAGTGAGTGGTTTTACAGTATCATAAATTGCTATTTACTCTTACTTTGCCTCAATAGATTAAACTATAATTTTGCTGAAAAAAGGAGAAAAATGAAAGGTCATAGTCTTTCTTAATATCTTACCTTATTTATGGTACCTCTGAAAAAATAGTGCTTAGAAAGGTGAGATGTAGCTATTTCTTTTCAAGCTGCTAGATATAGCTCAGTGCTACTTTGCATTCAATCTGTTTCTTTTCTGATGTTGACTTCTATTTATACTGCATATACTTTGGAATAATTTTGTGATCTTAATTTCTATATATTCTACATATATTTCTATATATATTTCTATTGGTGATATAGATTGTTAATGTAACCAATAGGTTTTGTACAAAGTGACCTACAAACACTTTTTGTTGCACTGAAAAATGTCATATAGACTGTCTAAAATATAGAACAGGAGAAACTATATGTTACCTGAGAACCTTTTAAGCTTCTAGAGACAGTTTATAAAGGCATTGAAAAGAATATCTAGCCAGCTGGACATATAGGAATCATTTGAAAATCTGCTGAGGGGGCATTCGATCCCATCATCCATGTCATTAATGAAGATGCTGGACAATATGGGAGCCGGTGTCTACTGCTGGGGTAACCACGAACAGCTGGCTGGCGGCTGGACCTCATGCCCTTGCTCACAGCGGAGTAAGCCTGGCTGCTCAGTCAGTTTCCTACTACCTAATCATTTCCTACTACCAAATCATTTATCTAGATTGTTGTGGTGATGATCAACACATCAGCTTGTTATGATGTTGATATAATAGGTGAAGGAGACCGCTAAAAGCACTTGCAGAAAACTTGGGCATGTTCTTTGGGCGGTATGAACTCTCTTTGAAGAGAAAGGTGATATTGAAATAGTTATGAAGAAAGAGATGGTGTTAACTACCTTCATGACAGAGGATCACAGAATGTGCATGACAGTAAGAGCCATTCCTGCATGCTATTGGCATAGTTCAAAGAAAGCAGATTTTTTCAGATTTTTACATATTTTTTGTCATATTAGTAAGCTGCCTTTTAATTTAGTCTTTATACTGAATATCAAAAATAATTGCACCTTTAAAACATTTATTATTATTATTATTATTAATTAGAACTGAGTTGTACTGGCTAAAAATGTTATAAAATAAATTGTTTATTTAACAAAAAAAAAAATCTACAATATGCACAAACATTTCTTTTTCAGAGGGACAGTGCTTGTCCTAGGTGATATTTCCTAAATCCCATAAATACATTTTTTCACTCTTGTTAACTATGAAATCTGTGGTCTTTCAATGAGTCCATTTGGAGGAAATATTCTCTAACTATGGAATTCTAATATGTAGAACTTTTCCATTTTGCTAGTATGTCTTAAATTTGAAAAATATGCTTATGTATACTGTAGGATTTATATTTTCCCTTAATTTGAATACTATTTCAAATATTTTTCCAGTTAAAACAATCTGTGTTTTACCAAGGAAAAACAAATTCCAAAATGGAACTTTATTTGCTGCTGCTACTGAAACTTGAAGCTCATTCTCTTCATATACAGTAAAAATAATGTATAGTAGCATCCAAGAATCTTTCATGTAATTGCTTATTTTCTTACCTTAATTAATTTGACCTAAAATGTTTAACTAATCTAGAGATTTATTTAAAAATATAAAACTGAAAATTAGGCTTTGAAAACAAAACAGTAAAAATGAGAGTAGAAGGAATTAAGAAAACTCAGCTTAATCTAATTCTAAACAAGAAATTATTTTTATTCCATTATTTACTTTTATTTGATCCTTACCAGATCCTTGATTACATTTGCACCAAAGAAACAGTTTAGCACCTACATGACCCTACTTTTAATGAGAACAAGAAAAAAATCCAGAAAGAAATAAGAAACATTTCTATTAGAGATCAGTTTCAGATTCCAAAGCACTCAGTAAACTTTGTTACCTAAGCTCCATGCGCAATCTTATGAAGATAAAGATATTATAGATTTTTATTAATAGGTGGGGAAACTAAGGCATAAAAATGCATCCTTTGCTTGGCTACCACCACACACAGTGCATTTCTGTCTGAGGCAGCAATAGAAACTGGGGCCTGATTTTCATTATTTCAAACCCTACATAATTGCTGACACCTTTGCTGGGTGTGTATAAAGAACTATCAGTGCATAAAGGCCTCTTGCCTTCTTGCAAATGTTTTATTCATTTTAGATTTTTTACAAATTACAGGATGATGCCAAACCAGGACTCCAATCACTAGTGTTCCATCTGCAAAACATGTCTTCCCTGTTCTGACTCTTCCACCCTCAGTATTACTAGGAAAGATAATAAAAGCAAGTTCATTCTTTACAATGCTTTTTCCTAGTAATTCTGGGATTTGCTTTTAAATTAAATGTAGCAACTGCATAAATCTATTTTCATTTCTGCATTGATTATTTTTACCAATTTTAACTTCTCTTCCCTCTGAAATTTTCAGTGTACAAGAAAAAGAAAGAAAAAGTAATTTTTGATTTAAAAAATGTTCCAGTAAGATAAATATTTCTTAGGCTCTTGTTTGTTTGCTCTGTTTTTAAATCAAAGATGTATAAATTGACCTTATAACACAATAAGGCAGTTTAACTCAATTTAACAGTGAAGTTAGTGTTTTTCTAACCTATCAAGTTTGTGCCTTATTAAAATCCCAGTGGCACTGGAGTATCTGAGTGGGGAAAAAAAGGTTAAACTGAATATCAGCTACTGAAGAAAGCTGAAAGGATGTGGAGCCCAATTAAACCTTCAGCACTGCTCTCTCTCATAAACACTTGCTACTTTATTCCCCCTGGAACACATTTTGAGGCAGCTAAAATGGGAACCCAGCAAGAACCTTTTCATGAGAGCTCTGTTATTGAGCCGCAGGTCTAGCCCAGTCCTTCTGGGGTGAAAGGCTTCATACTCCCTCTCTATTAATCATCATCTGGCCTTCTAACACCTGGGACTGACTCCAACTCCCACTGTTGCTATATTGACAATATTCCCTGTTGATTTCCTCATTTTCTCAGTCAGGGCTAGAATGACCTCTTTAAAATTCTTTATAAACGTCAGTAATTGCTGCATCAAACTTCAATTCATTACTTTCCCAGGCCTCATGTATTTTGATGATATGGAAGTTGACCACATTTACATGCAAATTGAAGTTTTATATTAATAAGGACCAGTAAAAAGAGATTGCATGGTAATACTGCATTATGACTTTTAAATACATTTGCCCATGTCTCGACTTGGCATTAGCATGGTCAGACCATGAGGAAATCATGTTGGTCTGATTGCAATTTTGTTTTCCAATTGAAAGTACAATTTCATCAGGTTTCCCTGTCATTTCTAATAATGACTTAAGTTTCCTTGCTAAATTGAAGAATTTCTGCAGGCCTCTAGATGTGCTGGGAAACAGGTGAGGAGACAGCTGCTTCTCTATGAAGTCCTTCATTATGAACTACCACTGTATTCAACCCCATAAGGCTTGTTTGATAGTAGAAAGAAAATTACTGAAGGTCTGGTGCAGCTGAGATTGATTATCTTAAGCATATTAACTCTTAAAGTAAAACTTTGGAAGCACAACAGTTAAGCTGTGAGCACAGTCTCTAATACTCTGATCAAAGGATCCTTAACCTTTTGGGCTGATATGTCATTGTTTGGCTTCAGATTTTATATGCTGCATTTTTTTCCAAGCATTATCATATAGCTAAAGCAATGAAAAAAAAAACAAAACTACAACATTCTGCAGACAGGGAATTGTGTATGTTAATGCTAACAGTCATAGAATTAATTTCCTAATTAGGAATTCTAGAGTCACAATATTAAATCCATGACCCCTATGTTGATTTCATTAAAATAACATTTGTGCTATTGATTATAACATTCCTAACTTGGAAATAAGTAATTTTTAAGAGTATGTATCAATACATTAGAATTGTAGAGATAGTAGCCATAGTTCTATTACCAAAGATACTTGTATATGTTATTAAATGTATTTACCAGGAGTCATTTTATAGACTCCAACCATTCTGTCAAAGAGAAAAAAGTACTTTTTATAAAATGGAGTTCATCATGTAAATTTTATGGCTGATGCAAGCCATGATTAGAAGAAACTGTCTGTGATTCTATGTTGAAAACTCAAGCAAAAATGCCGCAAGTTTATTCATGCAATGTCTTTTTGTACTCTGAGACCCCTCAGGGTCAGGGGATTATCAGAGAACCACATACATAAGGGCTTGTTTGTGCAGATTCTTACTTTCCAATACAATTTTCTAAAACAGAAATAGGGGGCATTCCCTGAATGTGCACATTTGTCAATGTAATAATTTTGAAAATAGCTGATGCTGTAGAACTGGACGGTATATTTACTACTTAAAAATGAAATTGTGATCCAACAGGCCCATCTACTTAAGCAGAACTTCCCTGCTTTTGTAAAGTCCCCAGAACACAGCAGACTAAGGGCTCTTATGTGAATTATTATGGTGATATTAGAGTTGACAATTTGCTACAGTTTATATATTCCCAGAAGTGTGTCTTGAACAGGCCAAGTACTTAGATGATAAAGCTCAATTTTATTAAAATACTTCCTCATTGTTCTATTTTCTGCCAGAATTATTTTGCTCTTTCAGAACAGATAAGTAGTATTCAACAGCAGCTTGAATAGAGGGAGGACAATGAATGTATAGAAATATTACAACATTTCTTATCAGTGCTTATAATAAATATTTACGCTGGGAATTGTTTAACATATCACACATAGTTTCAGTTACCTCTATTTGCTATCAAAACACAGCCTTATGAGTTTAGTAGATAGTTCTGCCTTCCAAACAAAAGCAACAAGTAAATTACTTGTCATAATAAAAAGTCTAATCAAAATGATTATCATATAGCTAAAGCAATGATCAACTCTTTTAGTCCTGTGCATATGACACCTTCGCCTGTTTCACAGACTACATAACCCTTGTTACTAGTCTCAGCACAATAAAATAGGAACTGAATCTAAACTCCTCTTCATCTTCACAAGAAGCCTTTCCACTGCATAAGGCAGTCTAAGAAGTACTGCAAATGAGGAAACCCATGTTGTCATTGCATTTAGTGATGCAAGCTCACTTTGTAAGCCAGTATTACATGCAGCTGCTCCATTGGCATTTCAGTCTTATATGGGAGCATTTAGGGAGTGGGTTCTTCAGACCTGTGAGTGAGATTTTCTCAGTCTTCTCAGTTACTTCTCAGTTTACTTCTCAGTAAACATAAGTAAAAGGACTAACAGTGAGAGCATGGTACAAGATATTTTTCTTGGGAGAGCATGGAGATTATAATGTTCCTACTAGGTTCCTAGTTAAAAGAGAAAATAATTTCTCTGGAAGATATCTGAATGTGTATGTGTGTATGTTTTTGTGTATACATGGCTATATATGTGTATGTGTATATATATATATAGATACTTATATATATATGTGTGTGTGTGTGTATATATATGTGTGTGTATGTATGTATATGTGGTTAGATGACAGTTTAGATAATACTTGTCAGAAGAGATTACCAGAGATTTACCAGTAATCGTTTCATGGTCTAGCTGGAGGAATGTACTACATCATAGACCACTGAAATCTTTCTAGCCCCATTTGCTGAGAAAAGCTGTGTTACTTCAAATACTGTTTTCAGTTTGGGGCCCATCACTGTAGGAAAGACATTGAGGCCCTGGAGGAAAGAAAGGAAAAGAAAAAGGAAAAACCTGTTGCAATAGTATGAAAGAACTTCATTTATTTCTTAGGAAAAATGTCATACCAGAAGCACTCAGTATTCCAGAGCTATTCAGATGGCACATTGGGAAGCTGGAAAAACAAATATTACCCTAAAATAAAAGTAGAGAGGCTGTAGCAGAGTCCTTCCTTACCCACAGCTATTGTAATGTGGAGAACAGAGTTTGTTGACACTGCCTTGCCATGGCCCATACACGTGTTCCTAAAGCAGCTTTTGGTTCCACTGAATAATGACTGTACACTTTCTTGTTTCTATATCAGCACTTGAATTCTGTTACCATTCTTATATACGGGAATGGGAACAGGGAAAGAAGAATCCTTCAATTTTGCTTCATTGCAAAAGAACTAGTACTCTTAACTTCTCTGACATCTGTTGGTTTAAGCTTAAATATACTGATTTTATAAGTATGTTTAAATAGAAGGGTTAAAATTCTAGTGAACCAAGGAAGAAATGGTAAAATGTGAGTCCAGTCAGAACCACCCATTCTGTTAAAACAGAACCAGATTACAGATATCATATCTATCTATTAAGACATAAATGTACTAATCTGCTTTATAACAAATACAGATTTATTTTTAAGAATTTTGCAGAGGCCATGACTATGATTTCTCATCCTGAATATCAGTCATAAAGGCTTTTATTAAATACTACCCCTCATTCATTTGCCTTCATATGAGAGAAGTAAACAATGACTATATAAAACTAGCATTATGCAACTATTGTAAACAATGAATATATAATATATATTATTTATATATATTGTGTATATATATAAAATATGTATCTCTAATATATTAGAGATATATAATTCTTCAGTATTTAAAAAACAAAAGGAAAAATGTTGTCCTTCCTATCATATTTCAATTTAAACATGGCTCTGCTGCAGTCATGCCACATCTTGTTTACTGTGTGGACTTGGTGGTTGACAGGGATCATTACATGGGGAACATTGAGAAAAATGTGTTATACACTAGTCATAACCATAAAAGCAGCTAAAGAGAAAGAGACAAACTGATGCACATGCAGCCTCTATAATAGAACAGAAAAATAGAATTGAACTGAAAAATGTACAAAAAGTAGTAACTTTAGAGAGTTGCCAATGTACTAAATTGTCAAGTTGGAGTCAAAGGAAATTACTGATGACACCTCTGGCTACAGTACTTTGCTTTTGGATTAAGTTTTTCCACTTTTCTGTCATTGCTGCAATAAAGGCATTTCCCTTGTGCTTTGATTGTTGAGATTATCCTCTTTTATATAGATTCCCCTTTCCCTTTTTCCCCTACTTGTTTGTACCCTAACATGATGGGTAGATATACCAACATCAGTAGCCATCAGTAGTTTGTATATGCCTACTACTACTAGTTGAGTAGTACCTCAGTTGACCTACATAGATTCCATAATTGTGAACAGAGGCACTAGCCAATTACTGCATTTTCCAGCTTTTCAAAGTACAGTCATCTGTCTTTCTGTAGCTTTGAAAAAATACATTGTTTCAGATTATAAATTTGAAGCCGCTAGAATACCCCAATTTCAAAGATTCAAAGGAGAACTGAGCACACCATCATTGGAGTCAACATCGTAATGCTAAGGTTCTCCTAGGTAGTTAGTATTGCTGCCCACATTAACATCAAAATATATAAAAAAATAAATTATTAAATTAAAATAAAGTATTAAATTATTAAAAATAATTAATTATCCATGCTGCAAGAGTGACCAGAACACATTGCGATGGTACCTACCTTGTAGCTTAGTTATTAACCATTTATATAACCAGTTATTCTTATAACATATCTTTCCTGCTTAACAGGTGCAATTAGAATGGGGCTGAGTCTTGGCACGTTAAAAGTTGTCAGAGAGCCTCTATGCCCATCTGTGCTCTGCAGTATGGCCAATGAGTTCAGTGATTCAGATGGGTTTCAATGGCAAATCAAAATCATATGGACTAATTGGCCAAAAGGGAAGCAACAAAATATCTACAAGACTGATTGGTAAGCAGGATGCACAGTCCTTCTATGACTACAAATATTAATATCTGAAAAAAAAACAAAGGGTCATTTAATAGCGCACAATTATGGCATGAAGGGTTCTGTAATTAAACCTGCTTTACTTGCTTTAAATTCCATATCAACCTGTCTCTTCAATAACCTATGCTGGAGCAAACCCTTCCTTAGGTACCCTGATGTGACAATCTTGTCTAAAAGCTTGATTCTCTATTGTAATATGAGTGGAAAAGAGCAGAAGATACTTCACAAGCCAGAACAGGGAGTAGACAGACGTATGGATTCTGTCCTTCATTAAAGCTCTTTAGCATAGTCATTTTCAATTTTTTTTGTCTTTTTACTGCTCCAAGTAGAGAAAGAAAGGTGGAATTTTTGAACAAGTGGAACAGCTTTAGATGTTTAAGGGATCAGTGAATTAGCTTGTCAGAGATAACTATTTTGTTTATTCCTGGAAAAAGTAATCCTATATCAGTCTCTGTTTTAATGAAGAATTAAGGATTTTCTTACTTGTTCATACCTCAAATAAAATATTATTGGAAATCATTTTAATAAGCAGTAGTTGTAAGAACAGATATTTGTTGCTGAAACATGCTAAGAAACAAAGAGAATTAACTAGTAGGAGTGCTGATACGTTTTTAAGCTAGGCAATAGGTAAAAACACAGAAATGTCAGCTAGAGATGATCATCAAATTTTATCCCTGTTATTACTATCACCCTATTCTATAACCTTTTTCATGCAATCATTGAGATCATCTTAAAAATAGTCTGTTATATCTCCTTTTGATATGCTTCGAATATAATTTACTGATGATTACTGGGGATACTCTAATTTCCAGGAGGTATATACTGCTGGAATGCTTTATAAATGTTTTCCTGTCATCATCATCATTGCTTTCAAACAAACAGCTCCTTTTCCTCCTTTATTTATGATTAGTCTTCATTCTTAGTATTTTCTCATTTTTGGAAGACTGAATAAACTAAACTCTAATTAATTAGACATCATGTCAAGAAGCATATCTTTCCAAGATTCCTCTGAAATTTTTAGTCTTCAAACAGGATAATGTCAAACAGGATAATGGTGACATCCCATAGAGATAAAGCACCAGTCCTGGTAACTAAATAATTATATTTATGAACAGGTCTTTTTTTTTCCATCTTGACTATGAATATTTTCATTTTTATAAATCTAATATTGCACACCTCCTGGAAACTATTTTGGTTTTCTTTATTTTTTTGGCCCATTAGTTATCCCCTCCAATAATATTAAGATCCTGCAGTCTTTGGTGATATTTGCTCTGTAAACAAATTGTAGTATACACACAGATGGTGAAAGAGCCTTTTTGTATTTTGATTACTTGGATATGATGCACATGTTGTCCAGAATGTCCGTGGAACTCTAGAATGATGGGCCGTTTAGAGGCATATTGTGAATGATAGTAGAGGACAAAATACATACTCAGACAGACATGACTTGGCACAATTTATTCCTGCATTTAATTGAACTTTTTAAAAACTCACCACCGGCCAGGTCCTTTCTTCTTTCTTCATTTTTAAAAATCTTTCCTTGTCTTATATGTCTTATAAAATATGCCTTATCTTTTTATTTTTATTAAGTTGTATATTTTCTCATACTTACCTGGTTAGCCTTTCAGTACTGCAAAACCCTGAAATGTTTCTCTTCATAACACTGCACTAGGAAAGGACACATTATGTATTTTTTTCCTTCATAGAAGTGGTGGTCAGGTATTCAGAGACCTTAGGGATGAGCTACCAAAATGTTCTAGATACAAACTTTCAAATTTTTTAAGATCCAAATCTCCAAAGTGTTCCAAAGATGGAACTGAGATGCTGGTATTAAGGCAACTTGTTTACAAATCCTTGTAAAATTATTATTAACTGTTCATGTAATTCTGCTGTTTCCTGTCCTATGTTTGTATTTCTCATCCCATTTACCTTGGAAATATGTTTCAATCCTATTCATCTCCTCCTCTTGTTTGCAGACCTTGGAGAGCACAATTCCCTTTGATACTCCCTCCAATAGAACATTACTCAAAAGATGGATACTGCATCTACCCTTTGCATCTCTATTTTTAAAAGGTATCGGAATGCTGGTAGCGTATTCCTAGAAAGGGATTTTGGTCTGAATTAACATCCAGATACATTTATGTCTCTGGTAACTTTTATGACCTGGTTTGGGTGTCTTATCTCATTAACTACAGTCTAGGAGATTCTTTCTTTTAATTTATTAATGAGTACATCTAGCACTTGAATTAGGATTGAGAAAAATCCTAGATCAGGCCATGTTGGTATCAGGCCATGGTGGTCAGTGACTAATACCTTTGTTTGTATACCTGCACACAAAGATGAACAATATTTTATGAGTCACCTTTATATTTTCATAGTTGAAATGTAACACAGATCCAGGACATAAAAAATATGATTTACATCTGAAATATATTTTTAAAATATTGGCAATATTGAAATGAATAAAAAATGAGCTTCAAGATACAAATAGTTAGAGGAGATAAGGTGACCTTTCTAAATTGCCATCAATTGTGTAAGGTAACATTCCCTTTCAACCACTTCTAAGTCATTCTCTGGTGTAGAAGCTACACTAGGGAACGTAGAGTGCATATAGTAAATGTATAACATCTAATTTCTATTAAAAAAATAATCAGATCAGATTCTGAAAGGCAAAAAACTGCTGCAATAGCCACAGGCCTACCAGTAATGAGAGATAAGAAAAATATTTTAGTAATAATTTTTAAATGAATGGAGAACACATCTACGAAAAACAAACAAATTAGCGTAATGTTACCAGTTCTATTATTAGTAATAGTATAAGTCTTATAGTACTTGATATTTTTCACTTAAGGTCCCAGGTGCCATCATTAGAATAACTGTGTGAGAATCTCAGATTCTCCTATTTTTAAAATATATATTTTTAGTGTTAGGTGACTGTATCTCTGAATTCTGAGAAACAGGTAGCCTTTCAAAAAAAAGAATTAAGATTTTTAACCTCAGTTTTGGTAGGTATTTTAAAAATCTTTACTATGGATAATGACGGAAATTAGTAAGGAAAAACAATTATGCTTTCATTTCAATATTCTTATTACTAGAAATCTTGTTTTTTAAAAAATATTGATAGAATGAATATGTTACTAGTTTACAGAAAATTTTATAGTCACTTTTAAGTATGCATCCATATCTGGTGATATTTATTGATGAAGTGTCAGTACTGACATTTGCTACATGCTAAAAGCATTGTCTTCCTCCTTAGACTAATAGAGATCCTAAAAAGCCTAAAACTACTCATTTTTCTCTTTCATGGCACTATTTTGCTGCTTATGTAAGTGTTTTAGTAGGGCAAGTAACTCTGGTAAATGTTCCTTTTTTTGTCATAAGCTTGTGCCTGTAAAAAATCATGGAGATCTGAAAGGGAAATGGCGTGGTAAGCCTAAGTATAATGGCAACTAATAAGCTCACCCCATTTTAAATGTAAAGAAAATATTTCTGGCTTTTTGTTGAAATAAATGGAAGTAAGTCTTCCCTATATTCACCATTCAACAGCAGTGGGCATATGAACTGGTGGTCTTAGGGTGTTTTCTGCTCTGCTTAAAGTCTGGGGCAGTTTTCTTCCCCATCAGTCTAGCTCTTTCCAACTTGTCTTAATCTGAATCTGTAAAAGAGACCAGAATAAAGCTTTGATATTCCTGAAAAACTTCTGTTGAGATAGTGGACACCTGGCTGTATTCCCTTAGTGCGATGGCTATCACTATATTTCCAAGCATTCTGTCTGTGTTAGCCTAGTTAGACATTTTTGAATAGCTGGAAGGGCTTTTTAACATCATACAAATTAATCCAGCCTGGGGCTGGATTAGTAGCAGCAATGGACGGCATAGAAAGATTTTCAGGAACATAGCCATCTACATCTTGACAGGTTTGCTGTGCTTCCAATAGTTTATTAAATCTTTAAAAAACTTTAAAAAAGACTGTCAAGATATTTCATCATTTTTTATTCCTATGCCATTTTTAGTAAATTTATTGCACATGAAAAAAGACATCCCTAGGCATATCCCAGGAGCACTAGGGCAAGGTTCCTTGCTCTTCTGCCAATATGTTTCTGTCATGCCCTGAAGGTAGCACCTGGATCGAGAGGGTAGTTCTATTCTTCGTTTAGTTGGCTCCTTGACTGACAGTATTAACCAGCATGCTAATTAATGTTGATAGGAGTGGATTTTTTTTATTATGTAGAGGCATTTTGTTTCACTTTTTTTTTTTTGTATTAACAATTATTTATAATATTACTTGGCATTGCGCTACTGGAATTTGTTTTTTTAGCAATCCATCACATGCATGTTCTGCTTTATTACTATAGGACTGCTTGTAAGTGTAAGTCTGATAGCAGACTGATTGTAATATTGTGTTCTTTAGATAAAAAATGCATTGAAGTGTTTGGAAAACAAAAAAGGTCTGAAAAACTACACATGAGGGAAAACAGGAACATCACCAGAGTTTACTGTGCTGTTCTTAACAATATCACTTTTCACTTCTAGACAGTAACTAGCCTGTGAACATGATCTCTTTTCTCATGTATTCATGGGTATTTTGCTAACAGAACTATAGCTGTTGCTGCTTGTAAACCATTAATATTTTTGTTAACTTTGCAACCTTGAAACAAGTCCAGGGCCTGATGTTTCAAATGACAAGATATCAGCTTCTTATTTATCTTTATTGTCTTTGCTCAGATAAAAACTTGAAATGTTTCTGAAATGAAATAGAATGATGTTAAGACTCCATATCACTATCCATAGTGATTCTATTATTTCGGTTAGAAATAAAGCAAAATTCCTTATGTCTCTCTTCAGCAATCTGGAACTTTACCATATCCCTCGGTAAAATCAAGAGTATTTTGCTTAGCAATCTTCAGCTGTTGGACTTACTACTTAGGTTTTTAGTATTTAAATCAACTGACTGTTTTCATTCATCTAGACATTTGTTACTGTTTTTGGTAAAGAAGTGCAGGACAGACAATTAAGTTCCTTTTGTTAAAAGAGTAAAAATCTTCAGCTGTTGTAAAATCTCTTTACAAAATGTTTAAAGTGTAGACAGCAGTGGGAAAGAATAACGTAGGTAATGCTTTTATGTAACTTTTGCCTTGTACACATAAAGATGGCAGCACAAGCTTTCCCCTAGTGTTTGCATAATGCCTGGAGGCGGGGAAGCATAAGAAAGGAGATAAATGGAGAATGAAGAATGCAGACTGCCTACAAGGCAAACTGATGGTTCATGATTCTTGCCCTGACTTTGATCTAGTCATATTAATGAGCATGTTTGCAAAGCTGAGAGGAGTTCTCTGGTTGCAAGACAAATTCAGCTGATATGGCACATGCAGGTGTGCATGGGAAGGAATGGCAAAATAAGCCCCCTAGAATATACATGTTCTTCCAAAATCTATTCATCATTTCAGTCTAATGTCTTAGAGTACTGTGTTTGCACATCACTTCATGAGATGCAGGATCAGGTGTTACTAAAAGGAGTTTTGGAATATGATGCTTAAACTCAAGAGAAGTTCCTGAATATGAAGTACTGTGGGACAAGCAAATTCTTCAGAAGCAGCAAAACAAAATGGCTGCCAGTAAAATTAGGTCACAATCTTTTATTTGAGTTATCCCAGAAGTGGAAGAGTACGTTGGCAGGAGTAAATGAAACCATTAACATATTTCAATTAAAGAAAACAGCAGCTTCATTGATATGTATAATCATAAGAATGTTGGTTGGAAAACCTCCCTGTGGCTTTAGCATAAATATGGCTACTTAACCTCTTGGAATGCAACATTTATTATGATTGAAGTTAGGGTTAGAGAACCTTAGTTAAGATTCTTGTGAGCAGCTAGCACTGTCATGATTCCTACAAGAATGTTGGCCCTATTATCTGATTAAGACTGAGGTACGCTATATATGTATGTGACTCATTAGCTGCTGTACTCTTTCCTGTACCAAAAGAAAGCAAATCTATTCCTTGAGTTATTAGGCTCTGGTGACTAACCTATTGAGCAAAAACTTGTCAGAATACCCTATGAGAGGTATCCCTCTGAAGTCTGTAGAAACATATTTCAGAGAATCACAGAATAGTTTGGGTTGAAAGGGACCTCTGGAGATGCTCAGAACCCCACCTAAGCCTCCTCTTCTGCAGCCTAAGCAGCTCTAGCTCTTTCAGCCTGGCAATGCTCTTGCTGCAGCTCAGGACGCTAATGACTGCTTCTCCCCAAAGACCATCTTGCTGACTTATGTGCACTTTGTTGCCCACCAAAATCCTCTTTCTTTTCCTTGAAAAAGAAATGCTTTCCAGATGGTCATCTACCTGCCTGATGCCTGGCATAATTCCTCCCCAGATGCAAGACATGGCATATCCCTTTGTTGTACTTCATGAGGTCTTTGTCTGTCCATCTCTCCAGCCAGTCAAGGCCCTCATTCTGGCAACACAGGCTTCTGGTATATCACTCACTCCTCCAAGTTTTGAATCATTTGAAAAACTGCTGAGGGGGCATTCAGTACCATCATCCATGTCACTGTGAGGCCCAGTGTCTATTGCTGGGGAAACTAGTGGCTGGCTGCCAGCTGGACTTCACACCCTTGATCACAACTGAGTAAGCCTAGCTGCTCAGTTGGTCTCCTACAACCTTGCTGTCCAGTTATCTAGACTGAGTTCATCAGCTTGCAATGGTGATGATTACTGCTCTCCCCTCTGCCTCTAAGACAGTTATCACATTTCATTGTAGCAGGCTATGAAGTTGGTTGAATGGATCTGCCTTTGACATGCATTTTGAGGAAACAAGCATGACTCCACATGTATGTGAGATGGCCAGGAAAAAATGAATTTTTATGGGGAATGTAAATTCCAATCATAAGACTGGAAGAAGAACCTGTGCAAAAACTTATATGGTTCAAAGACCTAAGTGGAAAGTATGCATATATGCATTTATATACTTGACATAGAAAGGGGAAAACAAAAGTGAAGTTCTGCAGGAATGGAATTATCTGAATTATCTATCTGATGCTTGCTTGTTATTTTTGTTGTTGTTGTTCATAAACTTTATATTAATTTATATTGATTCAATACAAATATTTATGCCAATCCAACAGCTAAAAGCAGACAAGGAACAAAGCGCACAAAACCAACTGTTGTTATAGTAGAGACACAATTTTCTCAGACTGTTCTCCACCATCTACAAGAAAAGAGAAATTTTACAAAAAAAAATCTGGTATGATCATTTAATAATCCTGATGTGACTGTAAAACAGAAGTAGGAAAAAATGTGTGCATCTGAAATACTGTCTGTAGAAGCAATTCTAACACTGCTATTTTTTAGTTTTCAGGTACTTTAATTTGAAATAATACTAATATTTTTAACTTTTAAAATTTATTTATACAATGCAGCGTGGCTGCATTTACTTTTTAAGACACTGCCTTTGAGAACTTTATATGTTTTATTAGTGGTTATTTGTATTATTACTACCCCTATTTTGTACCTTCCTATTAAATATTTATTGTTTATTGTTTAAAAAACCACCAAATTAGATGGACAGGTAATTTCACATATTTTATCAGACTGTATTTTTTTCTAGAACTATATATTTTAGATAAATTTGGTTATATTTTTCTTTATGCACTGAAATAAAAGAAATGTATCTGATTTATCAATATATTCACCACCTGAAGTAGGATTCTCATAGTAGGCAAGTAGATGGGAGTAATTATTGAATTTCAGGATGTTAAACATCATATTTAATGAATTCATGGTTTTTATTTCTCCTTACATAATAGTAAGATTGGAACAAGGTGCACAAACGTGAATGCACCTGTAGTCTCACATTACAGAACAGGTTTGCTAGGTGTTCTCTCACCTAGAGACATCCAGATGAAAACCTATGAAGTTTAGAAAAAAAAAATTATTAAATAAAATACTTTACATCAAAATCTAGCAAACCTAATAACTGCTGCTTCTGCATACACCTAAATTATGCAGAAAGCTAAATATCCTAATTAGGTCCTTCTTATGTATTTAATTTAGATTTCATAGTTCTACAAGCAGACTATTAAGAAAACATTTAATATCAGCTATGTGACAGAGCTATGAACTGCATAACTGCACAACTTTAAACCCACAATATACGGCTTTAAGTATGAAGAGGTATTTAAAATGCAATCATTAAATTTATGAAATTGAAAGGGACCTTTTCTTTGAATAGATCACTTAATAAGTGACTTAGGCTTACTATCATACAATGAGACAATATTAAACCTAATTTCTCTTTCATGGCAAGTAGGAACTGCTGGAAAAAGGTGGTTACTAGATATTTCTCTTGTGATTTTCCTTTTAGTTACTCTTATGAATAGGTAAATGTATGACAGAATTTGTACTCAACAATGTCTCCTTCAGATATTGTTTGATCATAGATATGGTCTGCATAGTGACGCAGAATCATTTTGAAACAAAGACCAGTAGATCATTAGGTCATTAAGATGATTGGAAGTTCATTAAAATCAGTACATTTTCTGAAGAAAAGGGTTAGAAAGCAAAGATAGATGAACATAGCCTCTGTTCAGAACAGGCAGGACCATGCACTATCAAAAAGCTAGGGTCTGAGCCTTAAAATGTATCTTCCAGACTCAGTGATGGAGGAGGAAAACAGTATGAAAACAATAACTTGAACACTGCTACCACTGAAATAAATATCAGAACTAGTGTTAACATTTGCTGTGTTTTGGTCCCTAGAGCTTTCTGTGCTCATAACGCCACCTGCTAGCAGATTTGTGAATTGTACCACACTTAGGCAGGTGGTCATCCAGAGGACTGTTTCTAGCAAGAGGAATCACCAAAGCAGACATATGAAGGAAAAAAATATTATATTTAATCATATGAATCTGTGGATTAATATAGAACTCCCCAAGATGGGCTATGAAGCTGCTGAGGTACTGAGAAAGAGGGTGTTATGGTTAACTTTGGTCTTGATGTACATGATTTATGGAACATGGCTACAACTCTGGACCAACAGATGAACTTGGAGAGAAATTCAGAAAAATATCATTCCAGATTTCTTATGCAATATAACTGTTTTGAGAACAAAAGGGATACAGTCAACATAGCTGATCACATTTCTTTGTTAGCTTCACATCTATTAACTAAATCTGTTTTATATGCTTAAAATATAATAGCTTCCAAAAGCTCATCAGGATTAACTGCAGTATTTTCTCAACGTATCCTTTTCTTCACTTTTATTGCTAAACAACAATAAGATTAAAATAATAAGATTGCCAGGTTGATGAATCAAAGACTGTTTGAATGAATCTACTTTCAGAAAGAGGTGGGGAACAAATTGAAATGATCTCTTTTTATATAAAAATCATCAGACTTAAAAACTCCAAACACAACGACTTTTATCTTTAAAAAGATACTAATTATTAATGTATCGCTTTCTAAACAGATTATAATTATTCTTCTGAGTAATTTATATTGCATTTTCATCATGAAAAAGCTCACAAAGCTGAGTGATAATATAGTGTCTCTTGTTGTGTCATAATAATATTGCTGTTATTAATCTTTACCTTGGCAGCTGCTGAGTTTAAATGCTTGTCTAGGAAATCTATGAATAATATGTGTGTTTAGAAAGATCGACATCCATCATAATCTGTATTTCTTTTGGTATTATTGGTATTATTGAGTTACAAATTAAGATATAAAGTGAGCCATTAAATACAAATTTAATTATAATTTGTATTATATATTATATAGCTTGCATTATATCATACTTTGGTAAAATATATCATTTTTGGTAAAATATTTGGTTTTGTGGATTCAAGGTCAGCCCTGTCTTATAGAAGATCTGCAAGAATTTCTCCTTGAGAGAGAGACCTATGAGAACAAAATTCTCCTTCCCGACTTTTCTTACAAGCTAACATTTAAGGAAAATGACACCATATGAAACAAATTCCTTCTGTTTCTAAGGGCACTGATGAAGACCATAAAATCAGCCTTCTGTTCCTAATTGTACTGATGTTCTACTGGTGCTCTGTTTGCATCTCACACACAACTAACATATTTCAGGAGCATGGCACCATAGTTTCTAAGCACTTTAAGATCCTTTTGGATTCCCACTGAAAGTATCTATACTCATTTAAATTCAACTGAATATCAAATACAAAGATAACTTTACTTGGCCAAGTTCCAGGAGAAGACTTTCTTCAGTCCATTCCAAATGACTAATAATCAGGAGGTGTACAATAAATTCCCACTTTCCTATTTTTCCAATTAATATAACTTTAAGTTATAATGGCAGAATCATCCTATTGTTATGATCTCTCAAGAGAAGTTGTTAAGAAATCATATAATGCTTCTTCTGGATGTTCCTCACATGTTTGTTAAAATCTAAGATTATGCGATACACTTAGGAGAGCCCATGGAGATGCAAAATAGAAAATCAGTGATCAGTATGACTGATAGATATCATTCTTACGTAGTGTGGTTTGAAGTTAAAGTTTCATCACCCATAACTTGTTCTTCCACAATAAAAGCTCTTCCATATTTTAAATGTGTATTTTTCAATATGAATATGGAAAGAAATGCTGCTTTTTGAATATCTATAGCCATTGGGGAGGTATATTAAAACTTCCTGAATTATTTTTCTGCCTCTCATGTTTCTTTTAAAATATATCGGATGTAAGAATACATAATGTTTATAGAAAAATAGTATCTCACACTTAGCATGTGCTTATGACTTACAAGAATTGCTACTGCATGCTTCTGTTCAATCCTTTAGTAACCGCTTGTTTTAAATCTTATATATTTTGAACAGCATTGTAAATATTTACTTTCATCCATGTATAGAAGCTAATTTTATTTATTTTATTGAAAATATACTAATTTTACATTCTTTTTGTATGTATATATTTGTACACATGAAAATGTGTAAATTCATATAGATCTTGAAGGTTTGATTTTAATTTGCTTACTCCTTAGTAATAAAAAGCATAAATATTAATTGATCCATACTTGAAGACACAGATGTGCTAAACAGGATAGAAATGGATTTCATTGGATTTTTTATTCTTTTTATTTCTTTCACTTAAGAGAATGATTCAAAGAATATTCCCATATTTGTCTATGGTCTTAATTACAAAAACTTTTGTTGTGGTAAAAATGATTATTAGGTTGATTATAAGACACAGTATGGAAACACAAAATAAAACCTCTATTTTAATCTTCTTTTTTTTTCTTCATTCTGGGACTTATAATTCACTCTCAGCTTTCTGAGAATGAATTTGCTTGGCTTCAATGAAGTGTAATTAGATCGAGTAAAGCATAAAGGTATACATGCACAAAAAGTGTCATTTATACAAAACGCAAAACTGAAGAGCAGATTGTATTTCTCCCTTCTCCCTGGACACAGGGGAAAAGAAAAGAAACAGTGAATGGCCACTTCCTTAATGGCTACACATACATGTTAATAAACAAAACCCAAACTAATAGTTTAGCTTCAGACATTATTCATTCCTAATGAAATACTGCTGTAGAATTTTATTTTACCATGGTTTGTTTTATTAGAAATTGTTGCTGTTTACTGATTCCAGACATCTTTATATGTCATTAATCATTTAGGAAGAGACAAATGTTTAATTAATTTCAGCAGAATTATTTTACAGACAAGTGTAATAACTAATTTGTTAGCAAACATATATTTAAAAATCTATAACAATAAAAGTGTATTTTAAAAAATACTAGGTACAAATAGTACAAGTGTTTCATTTAATCAACACTGCCCCTCCCTTTTCTTTTTAAGTCTCATATTTTTGGTTTGTGTTTGGTTCAGAATCCACAGATTTTTTTCAATGGGAGAAAATTTATTTTCATTTTTTGACTTGACTTGTTTATTGGTTAAATTGCAACTTTTTTTGAAGTAAGAAGAAGTGTTTGCTCAAAACTTCCATTGAAAAAATGCAGGTTTCTACTTGTAATATTCTGAGAGCATGTATTATACAGATGTTTTTTTGAACATGTCTTTACATTCTTCTCAATGAGCTGATTTAGGGTTCGTGCTGAATAGGCATCTTTTGGTATTTCAGCTAAATATAATTGAATCTTTACCAAAAGACAAAGTGTTGCACGCAGAGTTTGCATACAATATAGTGGTTTATACAAACCGGCTTTATAAAGATTCATCTGATTGATTGACAGGAATAAAAGAAGATATGACTCAACTTTCACCCCATCTCAGATATAGTAAGAAATGTGGAAAGTTTAAGCTGGAGCTGTGAAAAGATTCAGTAAGTCACCACAAATCACTGCTACTAAGACCAAACTGGGTAATTTACACAGCACTTTGTGATCTTCAAACAGTTTGCAGTGCGCAATTATTCATGCCACAACATGGGGCCATGGAGCCCAGGCTGCCTGTTTGTTCTGAGGCTGAAGCAGAGGTGTTTGAAAACTGCGAGAAACGACCAAAGGCCCAGAGATCACGGCTAATGTGACACCCCCAGGCCTAATCTTCTTAGAGCACTGGGATAAAATAAGTATCCATTACAAAATCAGCCTTCATCCTGCCCCCTTCTGTGCTCTGCCACTCTGATAGCCAACACAGAGACAATTGCATGATTCTGGGCTTAATCAGGTATTAGGAGCTAATGCAGTACGAGAAGAGGCTAATCTCCATATTTACTCCATCTGTACTTATGGACCTGACTTTCCTGCCCCTGGCAGATCAAAAGGAATTGGCAAAAATCAGATTAGAGCTGAAGAAAGGCAAGAGGGGTCCAAGGAGTGTAAGAGGCAAAATTCTCCCTGCCTTTCTCAGTTGTGTATATGCGCATTAGAGCCATGTGGCCTAATCCCATGGAAACACTTTCCATTGTATTTCTTTTTCGTCTCCTCCCCATCCCCACCCTCTGGCTCTATCTTTAAAACTGTAAATTTCCATTGCAGTTAAAATTATTGATAAGTATAACATGTTCATTTTTTTTATAAACATCAACACATACAAATTAAATCTGCTGCTTTTTGATTAAACTCAATTTATTATGGCATTTATTTCTGACTGACACATATATACAGCTCTACTCATTTTAAAATCTGATGAAAAACCCACAGCTAGACAGAACTCATTAACTGTAGGTCTTTGTAAGTGCTCTTTATACGTGCAACATGGATAATGAAAATTCTGGAAAAGTCCAGAAAATGTCTGAACTGTTTGCCTACTCTGAAGTAGCTGGTTACTTTCTTATATCTTCTTATTACCTAAAATATCTTGGCATGTGTTTTTGGAAGCTTTTTCTACAAGAAGATACTTATGATTCCAGAAATGTGGACAGATGGGTAAGGAAAAGAGAGCAAAGGAAATTCACACACTCACCATTGCTGGCAGTCACCTGCTGTTTGTGACATGTGGCCACCAATAATGACCTTCAAGAGAGGAGAGGCATGTACTACACTAACTTAAATACTGAGGCCACCTTGGGTTGGTAATACCTCAATGATGAGCTGGGATGCATTCCTAGGCCAGTGTGGAGGAAGCTCGTATTGAAAAGAGAGTTCAGAAAATCTGAGAACATTTAAAAGGGTGCACTGTCCTCCTTTTTGGAAAGCTGACAGATTCACTGTTTTTTTTTTTTCTTTTTTCTTTCTCTCTTTTTTTTTTTTTTTTTTAACTCCTCACAAGCCCCAAGTGGCACCAGAAAAGAGCTCTGTTGCTGCTGATTTTTGGCAATGGAGCTCACCTCATTAGAGTGGATTAAGTCATGATGCTGAGAAGGATAAAAGGTGAAAAGCAAAAACAGTGGATGGAGAACAGAGAAAGCTCAGAGTGTCATTTGTATGCTGACGCTATTATTGACTGGAGCCCATGTGGTTCACACTTTTCAATTACCGTCTGCTAGAAAGGTGGCCCATAATTGCAAAGGCTGATGCCAGTGCACCAAATGTCAAGGGAGACTCCCTAACCCTCATCACCTTTTCTTGATGCTTGACTTGAGGATGTTCAAAGGCAAAAAGCCACAGCATGCAGATCTCCCTGAGGAAAAAAAAAAGATGCTATTAAAAAAAAAAAGGATAAGATAAAACCCTGTCAACCCAAACCCCCTCATTTAGAATCCTAGAGTTAAATTCATTATCCTATGACCTTATCCTGTACCCTCTGTATTGCTAGGACTTTCACCATTATCAGCGAGGATTTTACAAGGAGGACATAGCAAGATTTAAGCTTTTAGTCTTATTGTGCTGAAGTAGCCCAAAGGCTGAATAGCACAGACCTCATATTAGTGCTGACACTAATCACTAATTATGTTCTTTCATAAGAGTTTGACAAGATTGAAAAAGAGAAATCTTAGTCTTCTTCTACTCTGCTAATGACTTTTACTGACAGTACAATTTCACTCTTACTGAGACGTATCATTTAAGCTAATATTGTGTCATCTCTGCAAGTTCTAAAAACATGTTTGCTATTGTCCCCGTTTATTTAAAATCTCAAACACATTTTATTTCATTTCATTATACTGTTATTACATTCTAGTATATTATATATACTATATACATTATATCATATATAGTATTTCATTAAAATCCATGTAAAATACATTCTAAATAGAAGTAATGTTGAAATAAGATTTGACTCAAACTTTCTTTTTTAAGATCAATTTTTACTGGAAATTTAAAAAAAAAAACAAATAAATTAATGCTTAGGAAATACCTCTCATTTCAAATTCTTTGAAATCAAAATATAGGTGTATATATATATGTATATAATTCAGATGAACTTTGTTTCACACTCATTTTTTTTTTAATTTGCCAGTTATTTCAGGGAACTGCAAGAAGTCTTTGAATCAGGCTAGTCAAAAGGGTATTGAAGAGTTTGCCATGTTAGTAAACATATTATCCATGTCTCTACAGGCACAACATATTGGTGATTGCCAAATTGATTCAATAATCACCTCTGCCCTTAAACTTTTTTTTAATTAACAAAACTATATTGAAATAGTAGGCCTGAAACTGACATCTCTTAGTTCCTTATTTCAGAGTTCAGAGACATCAGTTAAGTCTTTTCTGCCTCAGAGAGTCTTGGTTCAGATATTACTTGCCAAAGTTTGTTGAATTGAAATTAGCTCTACAATGCACTAAAATCTTTATCAAATTCTAGGACCTGCTTGAATTTTGGTGAATTTGTTGCTTATGAAATAGAGACAGTCCATGATATGTTCTAAGAGTATAATTTTGTCACTGTCTGAAAGGACAGAAAGAGAAAAGGTTCTCACCAACCTTTGAGAGCTCTGTTTGTGGAAAAAGTCTTTATTTTTTGGTTTTAAAGCAAGTTTGGCTTTGTCAGAATGAAGAAGCTTTTACCTGTGATTGGAATTGGTCCCTGTCGCTGGTTTGCAACATTGCAATATTGCATTGCATACATTCTGCTGCATGCAAATTCATTTACTCTGTTATTTCATCAAGTTTATTAGTTTGTTGAATTAACTTAGTTTATTTAATCAACTTGAGGGTTTTTATTTTACAGTCAGGTAGATTGTCAATATTTTGTCTTAATTTTGAAATAATAAGAACATTTTAAACTGTAAAACTTCTCCAAATAAATGTATGTAGATTCTAGAGTCAAGTTGTCTTGCCTGACTTTCCTAATCTTTGAGGCCTGATATCGAGTCAATTCACCTCATCCTTAACTTCTGCATTTTTCTCTTGAAGGGATAGATGTGATCCTTCTCCTCGTTTCTTTTCTGTAACATCTTTGTAAGGAAGTTATGAATAAGAAACCATCATAATTCTCTTATTCTTAAACGAGAGGTGAGACATGACTTACCAAAAGCATCAGACTGGTATATTTCAGAATATAGGTGCTTTGCATTCAACAGTGTTGATGTAGTCTTCATACATATATGATATTCTAAGGGTTTTGAATCAACTTTAAGAGAAGAAAAGTTGTCGGCAAGAGAAAGGGAAAACATGAGAAATCTTATTGGTATAATCCCTTAGAGATTTAATGAAGCATATTAAGAATATGTATGTCAGATCAACATTGGAGACAGATCAAGTTGGAATCCAGAAAAAAAAGAGAGAGAAACAGATCCTTTTCCTCTTCTAACTTTTATATAGTGAGCACACCAGTTCTGTGCTCTGAGAAGTTTCCCTGAGGGACGGTCAAGTGGGTACATTTGAAACTGAGGGAAGTGATGACTTCCCCCCACATGCTAGAAAAGTGTTCAGTGCTCTGAGCTTTGCCCTCAAAATGTTATCTGGCAATTCTACGAATAAAAATTAATTAGGATATCAGCTTAGAATCTGGATATTCTGCTGAAGATAAAGTAGGGCCCAGGTGGCCAAGAAGGCCAATAGCATTTTGGCTTGTATCAGGAATAGTGTAGCCAGCAGGACTAGGGAAGTGATTGTCTCCCTGTACTCGGCAATGGAATGTGTTGAGCTTTGGGTCCTTCACTACAAGAAAGACATGGAGGCACTGGAGTATGTCCGAAGAAGGGCAGTAAAGATGGTAAAGGAACTGGAGGACAGACCTTATGAGGAGCAATTGGGGGAGCTGGGGTTATTTAGTTTGGAGGAGGCCCAAGGGAGACCTTATCACTCTCTACAGCTGCCTGAAAGGAGGTTTTGTGAGGTGAGGTTCGATCTTTTCTCCAAAATAACTACCGATAGGAAAAGGAGAAATGGTCGCAAGTTGTACCAGGGGAAGTTTAGGTTAGACGTTAGGAAAAAAAATTCTACACAAAAGGAGTAGCCAAACATGGAACAGACTGCCCAGTGAAGTCGTGGAATCACCATCCCTGGCAGTGTTTTAGAAATATGTAGATGAGGCGCTTTGGGACATGGTTTAGCAGATATGATGGCGATGACTTTACTGTTGGATTTGATGATCTTGAAGGTCTTTTCCAACCACAGTGATTCTATGATTCTATAGTGGCTCAGTTTATATATAATGGTTTCAGTATATGTGTTAAAGCTTTATGATTTTTGTCCCATTAACATCTTTGAAGGCTATCCTAGCTCAGGCGACCATCAGATAAATGCTTCTCAACTTTAATTTTAGATTTTTTTTCCTGTTAAGTAGTCAAGTGAATAATTTCCAGGAAATAATAAACCGTAAACATTTATTTACTAATTTATTAAACAAGACCCTTTATTATTAAAAATTTGTATCAGAATAATCTGGGTGATTAAGGTTAGGATGTATGTGACATTAAACCTAATTTAGCTCTGAATTAAAATTGATCAAACATATTTCATATTTCTCAAAAATTGATTTGATTGGAAATAGCTGTGCTTATACTGTGTGGATATTGAAAGAACAGTTTTCAAAGGAAGGCCTGCCTGTAAAGAGGTTCACTATTCCATGTATTTGCCCCTAATATTTTTCCTTTTTAGGTCCTAGCAGAAGTGTCATATTAGATGACTTCCCCCTTTAAACTGTTAAGTGGCGCTAGTTCAGTTTTAGCAGTAAGTCGCTAGCAGGCTCAGGGGAGAAGTGCTATCTCCTATGGCCCTGAAAATTGATATTGAACATGGAAGGAAAAATCTCACAAGCTGATAGCAATTAGCTAAAAAGGATTTGCGACTCCATGATTCATCACACTAGGGGATCAAAGTCATTTACAGAGAGTGTGTCTACAGCTCCTGCCTGCTGCTCTAAGGATATACCTCTGTTTATCTCTCACACTGTGGTGTGACATTTCCTTTTTTAAGGCCCATTTTCTTAGAAACATAGCAGTGAGCTACTGCAGCACGGGCAGGCTTTGATTCTCTGCTGACTGCTTAAATGAAACCCTGGCTGCAACGGCACAGCTTTAGCATGAGCCCACACTGGGAATTGGATTTATTTACATAAATGGACTAACAGGCCAGGCCTGCCACTCACTTGAGAAAAGCAGGATAAGGTCTTCCGGTGGCAAATGGTAGAAGACAAATCTGAATTTTGAGGACCTTTGGCAAGTTTTCTTTTACTAAAAACACTAACTTTAAAAAAGTTAGTTTTACATATTAATTTTCTGTACATGTTTTTAGAAATGTCTCATTACAAAAATCCTTAAAAAATCTATAAAAAGATTGAAAGATTGAAAGAAAGTCCAGACAGACTCTGTCTTTCCAGAATTCACCTTTAAAAAGTCTTCTTTGTCAAAATGTAACTTTGCTTTTCTAATAGTGTCATATGAAATAAAAAACAAACAAACAAAAAAGAGTTCCTGTTATCTCAGAAGTTGAAACTGGCCCAGAAGTTGTGTCTTATGCTGTCCTGATCCACTGTTGGGGGAGGTTTCGATACGTTCCCAAGAGCGAGATTAAGACACAAAATGGGGTCAAATGCCATACAACCTTGTTAGCTTTATTCTCATAAATGCAATAGGACAGAGAGAAGAAGGGAAAGAGAAAGAAAGATAAGCAAGTAAGCGGGAGAGATGCAACAAGATTATAGTTACCACCACCACCAGTCTGGCTAAGTGTTGTTGGCTCCGCTTCGGTGCAGGTACGTGTGCCTCGGTGCCAGTGATGTGCACACCTTGGTGCAAATGATGTTCAGGGAAAGAAGCCATAGCATCTTGGTGCAGGTGATAATTTGCAGGCAGGAGGCCGCGCACGCCAGTGCAGGTGATGTTCAGAGGCAGAAGGCCGTGCACAACGGGTGCAGGTGATGTTCCAGGGAGGGGGACAAGGCCATGCCCTCCGGGGTAGTAATACATAGTCCTTTTATATCCCCCTTCTCAAAGAGTCCGCCCACTTTCTTGAAGTTTTCTGGTACGTGTTGTTCGTGTTGTATGTGCTGTATGCTTTTGGTGTTGCTTTTCAACCGATTTGTATGCAATCTGCTCTGGTGGACACTGCTGAGACTGTCACTGTTCAAGTCTCGAGCTGATCTTCACACGCCAAGTAGATAGTTGATATTACAGTCTTTCCAGAGATAAGGTGCCAGGGTTAAGAGGTGCAGATGATGAGAGAGCTTCCCAGAGACAAGATGCCAGGGCATTGTTCAGGTAAATGGTGTGTCGATACAAACACAATCCATAACAGTCTCTTACATATACCCAATTTAAAGAATTTTAAAAGAATAGTCAGATTTTTGGTAGTCTTGCTTCAATTGCCAGCCCACTCCCATGACAACGAATACTGAATATGTATTAAAGGTCACAATGATGCGGCAGTGTTTACTTTTACATGCTAAATTCTAATTAACACTAATTGCTTTGCTGTGAATCCAGTAACAGAAAGAATGACAAAACACTATATATTATAGCCTAGGAAATATAGCAGGCCTACAGAGTCCTTCAGTAGGCTGTCAGATCATTTCTATTCCATGTGGCTGGCGCTAGCAATGGAAAAGTGTGCAGGACTTTATTAGATGAGTATAAATTTATTTACTTAAATCTCAGCTAATGTAGGATAGTGGTAGGATAATTCTTACTATAAAGAAACCAAAAAGTATTTACAGCTTTTACTTTACTTAGTAATCCACCATTTATGAGATTTACCTCAAATCTGAACTGTAGGAGCCCGTAATATACGTTCTCTGAATTTATGCAAAGATTTGCCATTGCAATAGGTTAATGATCATTTAAATTTAAGTTTTTCAGCCTGTAAATGTCACCAAAAATACTTAGCATCATGTAACTATAAAGCTACATCTATCTGCATCAGTGTAGGTTTCCTTACTCAATGTTTTTGCCTGCATAAACAGTTTCTGTTTTATCCAAAGTGACTTCCACCTAGTCCCAAATTAAAACTGAATTTAGGCATGCAAACCAAAATTCTAACATACTTAAA
The DNA here is from genome assembly GCA_013389825.1 of Crypturellus undulatus. Lineage (NCBI taxonomy): Eukaryota > Metazoa > Chordata > Aves > Tinamiformes > Tinamidae > Crypturellus > Crypturellus undulatus. The sequence goes on along the minus strand of VWPW01026757.1, from coordinate 40,153 downwards.
GACATGTAATCTTTGAGATCCAAAATTTTCAAATGAACATTTATGTGACCAAAAATTGATCAAATAAATATGCAGGAAAGCAGGTAAGAAAGATAAGTAGTACAGTTAGTGTGTTTTAATTGGAAATCAATTGCCAATCTATTATCACCACTACTGCTTGAAGCATTTTTTTTTTAATCTGCGCATATGCAATATATAGATATCTATATTTCCCACTGTTTGTTTATGGTTTCTTTATTTCTAATTCTTTTGTGTGTTAAAAATGTTATAATTCTGGACTTAAGCTAGCTTAAAAACTTCTTTGCAAATTATTTCTAACTGTTTGCTCAAAATTAATTCTTATTTGTAAAAATATTTTTCTCTAAAGGGCATTTTAAAGTTTTTGTTTGTTTGTTTGTTTGTTTTCTTTTTTCCTCTCTTTTGCCCTCTTCTCTCACTCTGCAATAAGGAGGTCTTATTTCCTCTACCGCTTTGCCATCTTACCATCCTTGTATTGTAGTTTTTTTGTCTCCTGTTGTATCAGTAGTGCCAATATGACTGCTTTTGAATCTGCCACATGAATTATCACTGAAAATATAAGAAAAAGAAAGAAAAAAAAAGAAAAGAAATCCTCCAAAAAATACCGAACATCGTCACTAAACTAATTTAACAATTAATTACATCTGATCCATTTTTCTTCCATGTACGCACATGCAGAAATCTACTATGATAACAAATATAGGGATTCTATGAATCTATTTATGCTTATGCTGCAATTAGTGCTGCAAGGGTTGTTCTCTCTTCAATTTTCTGTTGTAATAAATATCAAGGAAAGAAAAAAAATCAATAAGATTGGTGATGGAAAACATGCCTGTGAAGGAGGAAGTTCATATATCTGTATGTTTTTAAATCTGGGTATCATTTCCTGATTTCTACATGCATTCTCATGGTATTTTGATTTTAAATACTAAAAAAACCTAAATACTAAAAAAAAGTCAAAAAGTTACAGATTTGAAAACTTAGAGTTTTACAAATGAAAGAAGCCATTCTGTTTTTTGGAGAGAAAGTAAGATTTTGTGTATGGTGTGTGTGGGAGTCATCTGTTTGTTTAAAACCTTTCCTGTCTTTCCTGTTGGTTGATGTTCCTTTGTCCAGGTACAGCACATTTCTTGACTTAGTTTTTAAATGCCCAATCAGTATAAGTCACTTTTTAGAGTGCATTATTAGAGCTATTTCTTGCCTCTGGCTGATGTCCCAGAAGAAGATGATAAATCATGTGCTTATGCTACAGAAAAAAAAGAAAAAAAATCAATGTTCAGAACTTCCATGGTCAGCTTTACTTAGGACAACTAAACTCCAGGGTGACAAAATACTGATGATGTCATCAATAAAGTAAATTAATGCCGTGAACATCGAGAGAATCACAAACTGCCTTGCAGCATGTTGTAGAATATGAAGAAAAGGTTCAGAAAATGTATTTGCAAACTGCAGTGGTTTGGGACTTTTCAGAGCAGGAGGAGAACCTTCTTAAAAAGCCAGTGCCAGTGAATATCATAAATTTCTCTACAACCAGAACATACACATAAAGAGTGACAAGTTTTGGATGTGGCTGCTCTGAATTCTTGTGGTCAAGGATATACGTAAATCTGCCCTAATCTTTGAAATGGCAATAATTACACAGAGCTATGTGTATGTGTTATATTAAAAAGAATTCATTCCTGTACTTACACATCCCTGGAACTCTTCAGCATGTAAATAACCACTGGAATTCAGATATCTCACCATTAATTACTACAGCAATGCCAATACCCATTCCATACTGTATATGAGGGCTCGAGGAGAAAGCAGGTTCACAGGCTACGCATTAGGTGGGCAGCCCCCCAGGCTGATTTCTTCTAGGTATCCACCTGCCCTTGAACTGATATCAGGAGCCTACATAAATGTTCCTAGTGTCACCAAGCATAAAAGGCAAACTTTTAGCTTGAGGTCTCTGCAAAACTCCTGCAGTCCAGCTGGGAAGTGGACTAGACTTAAAGGGTTCCTATGTACAGCCATACAGCTACAAGTTAGCTTTAGTCAGGGCATAGTCCTATACACAACATCAGATGTAAATGGTGTCATTAATTAATTTGAGCAATTTAATATGGGTAAATAACTTCAAAGATTCAATATAGAAGGGAAAAAATTCCCCCGAAGAAATATCATTAGTGGGGAAAAAAAATCAAGGTGAGATTGCTTAAAGCAAGGTGCGTGACCACTAGCTGACGCAACAGCAAAATGCAACCCTACCCTGTTAGGGAGAGGCACTTGATTACTAAGTAGCTTATGTGATCCCACGACGATCACTCAAGCAACCAAATCAAGAAGAATAACCATAACAGGTTAATAATGTGGGACAGAACAATTAATCATGTAATTTTTTATTTCATATAGTCACTGAAAAGCTTTAGATTACTTACCCTGCAGGATAAAAAAGCATCAAAATAGAGATGAGGAAGCAGCTGATACTAAGTGTGAAGCGTGAGGATAGTTGCTCCTTAGAGCATATGTTACTTTTTGAAGATCATATTTTTGAGACAAGAGCAGGACTAAAATTATGCTAGGAAATAACAAAGGTGGTCAATACCCTGCCTGTAAAGTAAAAACAGAGATAAGGGTTACAATAGGCAGAATAGGATTCTTGTAGGTTTAAAAGGCAGCTTTTTTTTTTTTTTGAGGGAGGAGTGCTTCAGAAGTGGGGCAGTGTTACACCTACTCTGATGTTAATCTGACCCAAATTAGGAATCTGAGTAACAAGAGAAAGAGGGGACTGCTTTGGTAAAAACCTGAATGCATTCCAAAGGAGAGGAGGAAAACATTTGCAGTGATGTGGCTGGGGCGTTGTCTTGACAAAGCTGTGCTGTCTTGCTAGTTGTCAGGTTGTGAGCTTTTGGGGAAGTAGAGTGACATTCTTGATGTTCAAAATATTTGACCCCAGAACTAGTTTAATGATTAGACATTTAATTTCTGTCAAGATCTAATAAACAAGGAAGGAAAGAGAGAACATTTTTTTGAGTCTTGCTGTCAAACTACTTATCCCAATGTCAGGTGTGTGCTCACAACCTCAGCATTTTAAATACTAAAACATTGATTTTAAGAGACTTTCAGAGACAAATTTCTGAAATTTTTTGTTTGTTTGTTTGTTTTCTTGATGATTAGAAATCTCTGAGTTTCTCAATGAATATCTAGATGATCTAGTGGAAGGAGAAATTGTGTGTGTAAGAATTTAGTTGTGTTTCTAAATGCTGCATAGAGAAAAGATACTGATATTGAGGCTAGAGCAGAGGAACTGCTGTTTGGTAGTGTAGGCAAACTCTGGCTTTGCTTCAGTGCTGAAGGAGTTTCTAGTATATTCTTTTAGGAGTAAAAATATGTATTTTTAATCTTTTTTTCTTTTGGTATATTTGTCTCCAAAAGACCTGGCCCGTTTGGCATTCTCACTTTCTCTGCTTTTAATCAAGACTGCATATTTTTGTCATCTGAATAGCTGCTGAGGGGTTATTTGAAGTCCTGAGTGCATGACGTGCTATCCCACTGAATTATTTTGCTTTGGTATGCTCATTTGTGTCTTGTTTGAGAGTGATTCTGTGTCCATCTATGATCCCAATCCAAATCATTAGTTGTACTTAGATTGCCCTTCTACTAACAAACTTTCTTTCCTTGCTCAGCTACTTTTCCAGACTCACACATCTTCATACTTGCAACATTTCTTTCTTGCAAGATACTTAACACATATCTCACTGTTTTTTTTTGTATATCTAAGCTGCTGTACAATATTTTAGTTGTTATATGTATCTGTTTATTTTGGACTATGCGGCAGTGAAACATGGGATTTCTGGATATCAAAATCATTCCTTCTGTTGAACTTAGTAGGATCTGGAATATCTATATATATAAATTTGCACAAACAACATTTATGGACTAAAAAGGAGAACTGTGGCTGAGATGATGTGGCTGATAACTAGAATATATACTAGCCCTATCCCACTAGTTGTCCCTTGATATGAGGATATGAACATTTTGCTGCTCCCCCAAATTAGCCTTTTTGATAAATAAAGTCTCTATCTCTAGGTATTGCAAGGTTTTTATATTTTGGCAATGGTTTGGAAATATCAGGTGAATGAAGACCGAGCTTCTTATTTTTTGGAGTTTTTTTTTTATTTTTATTTCCACTTCATTCATGAATTGATGCAAATATAAAGGAGGTATCAGGGCTTCTTTTTGTTGGTTCTTTCACAAGTAGCTTGTAAGTTGTCTGAAGCTTTTACAAAAGTTAGTGCATCATTTAGTGGCCAGGTACAATGAGAAAATCCAAGTTTTGTTTGATTTACAGAATACATTTTGAGTACTGAAGGGAGCATCTATCAAATCTGAATCTGCTGTAGAAAGGCATCTAAACCAGCTGTGTTTTCTCTTTTGGTTCATGACCTGGTTATCCTTTTGTGGAAAGGAATTAGAATAAATGAGGTCAGAATGCTTCGTGTTCATTCAGAAGTAAATTGAATCATCAAACCTGGTTACCACTTTTAGAGCAAGTTACCGTATTGTTATGAACAAAGTATGCAAATGTTGGGAAGGGAATTGCAAAAGGAGGGCAGCTGAGCTTTCTACTTGTAGGGATTGTATGGCTTGCTTAAAATAAGATTTTCTGTTGTTAATAGCATATGAGAAGATCTTAGTTATTTCAAAACTAATTAATTACTATTGGTAACTATTTGGTTAAAACAAAATCTTACCAGGTGGTAAGGTCTCAAGCAAATAGTAATAGAATAGTCTGGAACTGTTGAGAGGAACACAGAGACTGGAAGCCTGTTTTATTGTGAATGAAATATGAGATCATATAATAATGCCCTTGATAAGCAAATGATATTAATAATGATAAATTATTTAGGGAGAATGTGTAATAATCACCTAAGTGGAGACTGAGCCATCAGAAATATGCTCAGCCCTGTCCTGCTGTTCTGCATTGGTCTATGGTTTCTGCAACCTGACTTGCAATGTAACTTTTTTATGTAGTGCTAAATAACTTAGACCAGTGGTGAATGTTCGCCGTGACCAGGCTCCTTTGTCTTTCTTTAAGTGATGTGTTTTGGTTAATCTTTGAGTTACAGGGGAGAAGGGAGAAAAAACTACTTTGGTGTTAATGTCCTCCAAAACATATCAAAAGCAGAAAAATGTCCTGAATTCTCATAATTTTAATTTCATAGATCCATAGCTGAGCTACTTAAGACTACCAAAACATGCCCTGGCAAAACCTTTGTATTTTTCTACTATAAACTAAGCATAAATTCAGTGGTAGATGACAGATTACTTCATATACGATGCAAGCAAGCCCAGACAATAGCTTTAGCCATGACTGATTGCCTTGCTGTAACCCACTTTATGTTAAATGTATTCTTGCTGTTCAATTCCACAACTGTAATTTTGTTCTTCTGCACCGCTCAGCCCTCTGTGGACTAACCAGGTTCCTTCAGTAATGATTTCTTTTCTATTGTATTGTTTTCTGCATAATCAAGTTGGTAGGTAGGGGTTTAGGTGACACAGCCATCTGTCAAGTTCATTTGCTCTGAAAATGCAAGAAATAATGGCCTCTACAACTTGGGGCTATCTGTTATAAAGGGAGGATATCAGCTTTTACCCTGCACCATCTTCTCATCTCTTCAAATTATCATTTTTTCCACTTTCTATATAAAATACGTAAGGTTCTTTTGACATGACTGATTGGTGAAAAAGAAAGCTATCACATGTCCACCTTGTATTGCAATTTATGCAAGCAATCCAATTAAGGAGAAGCACCCAGACTAATGTGCCTGTCGTGAACCTAAAGAGGCTGCTGCAGACTGCACCATGCAAATGTTATCACTGCTGGCTCTCTGACACACTAACTGCCTCCTCCTGAAAATCCGCATACTGTGCAAATGTAAGGGAGTTTGCATACCATAAAGAAGAGACAAAATAGTTATTCCTTTGTCTCTCTCTAAAATAAAATGGTCATAATAATGCCTACCAGAAACCTTTATCAAATTGTATCTGTTTGTTGAAGTGACACACAGGTGGTGGGGAAAGATATAAAAAGCTGCCTGTGCGTGCCCAACCTTTTTCTGATATGCTTTCCAGCTAAGCAGCTGGAAAAATCCAAGAATTATCCCACTTTTGTGTGTTTGTGAAGAGAGGATTTTTTTTTGTAAAGCGGAATAAACTGTACTTAAATAAAGCCAATAAAGCTGGAAAAATCCTGGTTGTTCCAACTGAGGTATTTTTATGTTAGATTGAATAGAAAGATAAGACAGACCAATGACTACAACTAGTTAAAACTCAATGACTTGGTAAGGAAGAAAGCCGCTTTCTGACAGCATTAACTGTACTGGTAAAACCTGGAATTTTCTACTTCAGTGAAAACTTAATTATTGAGTAGCACTTTTACAGAACACATCATCCCCCTCTCAGGGCTACTGACATGAGATAAGGTTCTCTGTTCTATGAGAGATTCCCTGACAAAATGTTGTCCACAGAAAGTTAAATAATGAACTTGAACAGAGGGTGATAAAACCATTAAGAAAATTAGCCAGCATCAGCAACCACCTGCTGCATGTGTCCAAAATAGAAAATCAAAATTAAACTGCATGATTAAACAAAAACCACATAAACATTGCAAAGAATTTATTTTGTACTTCATTTCTACCTCAGGGTAGGGCAAAACTAACTTGATGACCATTCCTTTGTAATATCTTTCATGCAGAATTGAAAATGGTTCTACAGTCTTTTCAATAGATTTTATTAACTGTGCTCTGCCTGTCATTTTCTCCCAGGCTGGGCAGGGAAAGTCATGCCAATCCCACAAAGAATCTATCCAAGCTTGTAACTTCTGAAACTTTCACACACTGTTTTAATATAGATTGTATTTTCTGGTCTAGATAAGAATGCTGTTTCGTTCCGGGATGAGGATTTAATTTTCTCAGAACTTCATAGGACCATTTACAGTGTATTTATAAACAATTACAAAGATAGTTCTGAAAGCAGAATGAAAACTGAATTGCTTTAAACACATGAAAATACATTTAAACAGATTAATGTGTTTTAATTATCGTAACCTTATAATTATTTTTATTAATATCATTAACACATTAATCTTTTAAAGGTGGCTGCTTACCCTATTTATATACTAGATCATATTGCACTATTCCCATGGATCAGAATTTCTTGATGAAGATATGTTCTTGAATTTTATTCTTTATATTTGAAGGAAAAAAAGTGTAACTGGTATGACACAGCTAATATGAAAATGATAATTCTTATGTGAAAAAAAATGTTATCCTCATTTTTTTAGTTGATTATTAAACACAAAAATGTACATATTGATCCCATGTAATAGGGTTATGCTCGGTGAACCTCTGAAGCTATGAACATGGGTACCTTTCTTTGGCGGCCTAATTTACTAAAAGAAACTTGAAGTGAGACAAACTAGATGTGTACTTGAAAAGATTGGAGCTAGTTTGGGCTAAAATTGGCCCATAAAACAATATAAAATGTTATAGCAGTATATAGAAGTTTGCAATGGCTACAGAACAAATACAGTTTTCAAAGAGTGTGTGCTCTTTACAGAGTAGCTGCTCCCACTAAAGTAGCTGGCAGATATGTCTGCAGTTGCATCAGGAGAAGCAAGAGCAACTGTTTTTTTCCTGGTAAAACAGACTTTTTGTTCAGTGATTTTTAGTAAGCATATGCATTCATTTACTTCTTTTGAAACTACTGGCTGTATAGTGCATTTCATTTAAAAAAAGAAAAACTAAATATTGGAGATATGGGACAGCTTTCCAATCTTAGGTTCTGGTTATTAGTTTTATATTTTTAAAGACATTTTACCCTAGGTAATTAAAAATTTACAGTAGGTACATTCTGTAGCCAGCAACTGACATCAGATTATAAAATTCTTACACCTACTTTGGTTTTAAGTCATTTAAGCATTTTTATGTATTATGAAATCTGTGTTCTGAAATATTTAAACTCAGCTACGCTTGCAACACAGTGCTGTAAGCAAAGTAAAAACCTTCCTTTTGTTCTTTCTCCTTTATAAATTAATCTGTAATTACAGTCATAGCTAGAACCTGTGGGACCAATAAAGTAGCTGGGTGTGAAATAGATGCTAGGCTTCAGAGAAAAAAAAATGCATTATTTCCATAATGAAATTAAAAAAAAAATGAAACCTTTTATTTGGCTTAATTTTTTTTTTTGTTTATTTGTTTGATTTTTTTCTAACAGCAGAAAAAAGGTAAGCGAGGTACTTCAACAAAGGTACAAATTTTCTGTAAGGCTCATAGCAGCCTTACAGAATGATGGGGCCATTTAAATGAAAAGATTACATGATTCAGATGATAGTTACATGTTCATGGAAAATACGAAGAATGTTTTGGTACAAAGCTTTCCATTAATTTTATCATAATAATGGTGCTAAGGGAACCTAACCTCAACTTAGAAAAGAACCAATAGGTTACAACAAATGCATGTAGGAACAAAATATTTGCAGTAAACATTCTTTTTTTTTTTAATAGAAAGAAGTAAAAAGACAATATTAATTTTAGGGCCCCAAAGAAAACACTTTTGTTCACTGAAAAGGAACTAAGTTCTGGGGAAAGAATTAAGACAATGAATATCATGATTTTTGGTACAACAGCTTTGCATACTATGAAAATATGCCAAAAAATCTTGTGGGGTGAGGCAAAATTTATTAAGAAAAACATTCATTTCTCTTTACTTTTGGCATAACTTCCACAGCAAATGATGCAAAATTGTCAACCTACTTTATTTTGCCCACAAATTTACTAAAAGTTGGGCCATACCCAAGTAACACGGTAACTTCCCACCTGTAGAGCATTAATATAGTGTATAGAACAGCAGATTTATGATTTGTACCAAAGACAAGCATGAAACTATACTTTTTCCTTTTACTGAGAAAGCCTCTGCCTGAGAACTAATACATTTTTGTAGTCCAACATACTTGTTAGCTATTTTCCTTTCATGAATTAAAAAATTGAATTATATACACTCAGTCTAGTTACTGAATCTGTAAAGTTTATTAAAGTTTATCGACCATGTGTATACACTTCAGGATTTAGGTTCAATTGCTTCTTTCAAGCTGGAACATTGAATTAAGATGCAGTGCCTTGCTGTGGCTCTCATGGACTCCAACTGAGCTACAGGTAGCAAAAGTCTCCTTCAATTAGACATAATCATCACTCACAGTCAATAATTGTGCTAAAGGCTGCTTTCAAATCTGTGAGGGATTCGCATTTAATGTACTGATTCAGCTTGTCTGAGCCAAATTCACTGTGTACTGAAACCAAAGCAATTTAGTTCTTGCCTACGGCCCTTTTGGCAGTTCATCTAGTACTGAGCACTGTAAGGATTGTGAGATACAATTTAATCTGAGACATCTGTGCACAGACAGGACCTTTTCCATAACAGAGGAAGACTAAGTAATGGCTAAACTGTAGTTTTATGTGAAGAACCAAACCTTATCTCTCCTCTGAAAAATAAAGCATTTAAGATATAGTAGAAAGCTAAATGAAAAAAAAAAAAAAAAGAGAAAATTCCTTGGGTTTATGAAATGCACTCTGAAGCTACTAACAGCTTTATTTGCTTGTAACCACATAAAGCACTTGAGCCGTGATCCTTGGATTAACCATTTAAAGATATTATACTTATCGTCAACTGCAGCTGACTGAGAAGATCTTTATTAAATATGAAAGAGAGAGGGCTTGCTGCTTGTGATTTTTTTTGTATCAATATCAAAATTTCTTTTGTATGTATTTTTCCTAGTCCATGATGTTAGCAAGGGGTGTACTGTAATATTTATCACCTATATTGCCCTGTTTCCAGAAGGATTTGTTATGAAAGGCTTACAATTCCTATAATTACCATGCATAATATTGCATAGGAAGTTGTGATGATAGTGAACCTAAAGCCTAGCAGCGTCTGCCAGCTTTAACAGTCTTCAAAAATATGTAGTTACCAGCTCCACATAACTGCTCAGTGATCTCTACTTGCCATTTCTATGAAATGAACACAAAGATTGTTATAATAAAAGAAGAGTAATTTGTGGATATTTCTCCAAAACTGATTTCAAAACACTTTTGTTTATTTGAAAGTAAGTCAGACAGCAAGCTGGGAAGCTGAAGATAGATTTATGTAATCTGTTAATCATGGAGATATTGCTTCTAATCAAAGGCTCTACTTGTATGAAGTAGGAATCAACAAAACAGCCTTCCTAGGCCAGTACCTGCTGAAAAAAAAAAAAAAAAAAAGCAAGATAAAGCCCTTTTATAGAAAATTCTGAAAGCCTGAAGTATAAAAACTTGGTACTGGAGGCTAACAATGAAAATATTTGTACTGAGACTTTAAGCTTGAAGGACAAATTAAGGCCTTCACCAATGTTAACAGAATGTCAGCAAAACCCAACTGTAATTTCTTCTTTAATTCATGTTATTTGCATAGTTTCCAAAACTGAAATAACATATCTCTGAGAACTGTATTTTCAATCAAGATGTGTCAGTAAGCATCTGAACACTTTTCCATAGGACACTCAAAATAGCTAGGAGTTCTATTCTAGACAAAGAGCCAGTACTAAAAAAAATGTTTACTGAAAATATTTTGTTCCTATGTGCAGGTATATTCTGTGTTTTCATACAAAGTTACTGAAGATGTTGCTTAAATAGTCAGATCAAAATGTAGGTTTTCACCAATCCATAAAAAAATCAAGCTTCTTTTTCTGTACAATTGCTCTATAATGTATCCTTGACCACGTGGAATATCTAAGCTGACCATACGGAGAAAGATATTGCTCTCTCCAGGCCCTTCCATTCTCTAAAATAGCCTGTATAGCAGAAATACGTCAAGTCTTTGGAGGGATAGTAACTTGGGCTTGAATTCTCAGAGAAAAAAAGGGTGAATAAACTGGGCCTTACATTTTTTGGAAAGTGGCTCTGCCACAGCAGTAGGAAAATGTAAAATGCAAATACACACACAGATATATCTTAATACACATATAGGTATTAAAATATTTATAATTAATTGATATATTCATATATGTTCATATGTACTCACATACAATATAATAAATTTTGAAAGACATCACAATGAATCATTTTGATCATGAAAAGACAGGTAGCTGTTACTTATCAAAGAATCTTTCCGAAGTCTGAGTCACAAGTGGAATATGAGGGAGAGTTTTATTTGGTCCTTTCCTATAAAAATTAGAGATAGCCCACTGGTTTATTTGAATGTAATTCTAAAATACCTAGGGAGTCATGAGTAATGCTGTGCAGGCACTGCAATATCTGGACACCTAATTTAGGTTTCTTAAGGGATCTAAATGCAAAGATAGGATCCTTGAAATCTGGGATTGCATCCAGATGCCTAAAGACACAAACCATTTAACTTAGGAGAATGTTCATAGTTGACAATTACCTAATGTGAACAATAGCAGTTCAGGATGAAGATGCAGAAGTTCTCATTTAAATGTCTCCACTAGCAACCATCAGAATTTAAATTACAGAATCACAGAATGCTTAAAGTTGGAAGGGACCTCTAGAGATCATCTAGTCCAGCCCCCCTGCTCCAGCAGGGACACCTAGAGCATGTGGCACAGGGTGGCCTCCAGGTGGGTTTTGAAGATCTCCCAAGAAGGAGAGTCCACAACCTCTCTGAGCAGCCTGTACCAGGGCTCTGTCACCCTCACAGGAAAGAAGTTCTTCATCACATGGAGGTGGAACTTCCTGTGTTGCAACTTACACCTGTTACCCCTCATCCTGTCACCAGCCACTACAGAGAAGAGCCTGGCCCCATCCTCCCTACTGTCACCCCTCAGGTACTTAAACGTGTTAATCAAATCTTCTCTCAGTCTTCTCCTCTCCGGACTAAACTGAACAGGCCCAGCTCACTTTGTCTTTCCTCATATGATAGATGCTCCAGTCTCTTAATCATCTTGGTGGCTCTCCGCTGGACCCTCTCTAGAAGCTCCATGTCCTTATTGTACTGCGGAGCCCAAAACTGCATGCAGTACTCCAGGTGCAGCCTCACCAGAGCAGAGTAGATGGGGAGGACGGTCCCTCTGAATGGCAGCACAGCCTTCTGGAGTGTTGACCACTCCTCCCAGTTTGGTATCATCTGCAAACTTGCTAAGGGTGCACTCTGTGCCCTCGTTCAAGTAACTGATAAACAAGTTAAAGAGCACTGGGCCCAGTACTGACCCTTGTGGGGCACCACTGGCCACAGGCCTCCAACCAGACTCAGCCCCATTTATCACCACCCTCTGGGCTCTGCCATCCAACCAGTCCTCAATCCACCTCACTGTCCACTCGTCCAATCCTTACTTCCTGAGCTTTCCTATGAGGATGTTATTGGAGAAAGTGTCGAAAGCTTTGCTGAAGTCAAGATAGACAACATCCACTGCTCTCCCATTGTCCATCCGGTCGGTCACATCATCGTAGAAGGCTATCATCAGGTTTGTCAGACACGACTTCCCCTTGGTGAATCCATGCTGACTACTCCTGATCATCTTCTTTGCCTTGACAAATACTTATAACTATATTCAGAACTGACTCTGAATTTTGTATTTTAGCAGCTTAGAGCTCCATCTCAAGAGGATGAATGAAAAAATTCTTCATCTTGAATATGCTTCAGTCCTGCAGTTGATTTCTTCCCTGTGAAGAATGTTCTGGAAGCACAAAGCATGTGTGCTTGTTCATGACCATTTGACATGTATGTGCTCTAATCACAGGAGTCCTAATCAATTACCAGAAAAACAAGCAAGTAAGCAAGCAAGCAAACAGACAAACCGGAAGAACATAAAAGAGTTGTTTTAGATAATTCAATCAGGAAAGATCTTGATTCCTAAAATTAATCTTGCAAAAGTACAGTGTTTACATTGTAGACTCTTGGACATATTTCTTCCTTTGATGTTGCTTCTTTTCTGTCGTATGCATCACTCTGCTCACCATTCTTGTCACCTGGGAATTCTGTCTCCACACCTATCTCTCTCTCTTCCTACATAAATGAAATTTAGATGTCTCTATACTGCCTACAGAAGTGCTGAATCCAAGGGCCAAATTTTCAAGACACACCATATGAACTCTTGTTCATATTGATGTCCCTTGGTTGAACATGAATCTAAGTGCCTTGGGAGCAGGCACTAACATTTTGTTCCTCATGCTAGCAGATAAAGAGTAGCTTGTTCATGGCTAGACATGTTACTGGTGTCTGTCAAAGGAGTCCAGGGAGCCATACTACACCCAGCTTTGTTACACATCAGTTACACATTACACATCACACTCTTATTACTTGTTTTGATTACATTACAACTTTTCTACAAGGAGAGCATTAAAGAATAAAAAAAAGTCTGTCTTGTTTCCCTTGGTAAAATATAGGTCAAAAAGTAATATACTGCTTCTTATGTTTACTTTGTCCTTGTGCTTTCACTAGTACAGAAATAAATCAGGGACAGAAAAGAGCTATTGAAGGTAGATGACAATAAAGAAAGCTTGCTCATGAATAAGTTGCCCCAAAAAAATGGAGTATGGAAATTTAAGAAACCTTCTAAGTCAGCCTTCCTAAAGGTGTAAGGAAAAAAAAAATTAAATTATCTTAACCCAAAGTTTAAAAGTTGATAAAATGAACAACCTAATGCCACTCCTTACCCTAGTGGAAGACTGTTTGAAAGATCTAGTCTAATCAGACATTCTTAGAAGTGAGTTCCAAAAATACTGCACTGTGAAGCTGAAATCCAGCAAAATGTTATTTTTACTTAGTAAATCATCACAACATCACTTAAGGGATTCTGGCTTGCTAATTTCTCCTTGGAAGAGCCAAGGTGTTTAGTTGAAAGATACTAAATGGAAAAGATCACTTTTAATGAGCTATCAGTTTCATTTTTTATTTCTTTTCTCTTTCTCTTTCTCTTTCTCTTTCTCTTTCTCTTTCTCTTTCTCTTTCTCTTTCTCTTTCTCTTTCTCTTTCTCTTTCTCTTTCTCTCTCTCTTTTTTTTTAACTAATTTAATAATTATATAATTTGTAACCCTTAGGTAATTTACTGGGTAGTTCATAACCAGCTGGATAGGTTGAATCCCTGAGGCAAAAGTAGTATATCCTAACACTTCAGCTAGGCAAAGGCTTTAAACATTACATGCTAATGAAATGTTTATAGTTAAAAGTCCCTCGTACACAGTAATCCTTACAATTATCTTTTTATTTGCAACTTTAGCTAGAAATTGTACATTAAAATCAAAGGAAAAATGTATCAACCAGTTATGTGATTGGTATCTGTCAGGTCTGCTCACACTCTGAACACCAGGCTAGGAATCTGTGAACCTCTCTTCTTCTTTTGCAGGTTACCTTTTCTGTTAGTACTGTTCCAATTCTGGTATATTTTGAGACTGATGTTTATTTATAACAACTAGGTTTTACATGTCTTGGTTTGCAATTGAATAACAAAATCCTATAAAATACAGTTCCATGTTTTGAATGAAAACAAAATTGCAGGACAGTGAAAGTGGCTCACACTAACTTCAGCAGTTTTCGAGTTTTCTTCTATAAGGTTCACACATTTGTATGTAGATGGGAAAATGTGAAATTTTATTATACTGATCTAAAAACTAAAGGATGAAAGAAGGCAAATTCTAGGGGAAAGTATTAATTGAACATTTATTCAGTTATTATCAGCATTTTTTTGTTAATAATATGCTCAGTGAATGCTATTATATTCATTATAGACCGAGTCAAATACTCAGAGGAAAAGACATTGAATAATTTATTCAATGAAAAATGACAAAATTCACTGAATAATGTATTCACTGAACAGTATTCAGGTCTAAAAAAATTCTTAAAAGAAAGATGTGGAAAATATTTCAAGATGTTATTGTGTTAAAGCTTTGTCTTTTATCCTAACTTACCCTGAAAATCAACACAATTCTGAGTTTAATAAAACGTATTATGATAAGTATTCTTTCAAGGCTTCTCTAAATTTTAACTTATCTTTTTTATATACTCCTCAGAATTTCTCACAAAGTTTAGGTGCTAAAAATGGAGTAGTCCTCCAGAATCTATCTTCAGTGTTATGAAATTTTATGCAATAATATCTAATATTTTTTTAGAACTAATGAACAGAATGTTGTATCATCATATGCTCAGTTATTCAAACCTTCATCTGCTTTGCTGACATACTGACAATATGTAAACAATCTTTTGCATTCCATCCATGCAAATTGGAATACAAAATTCAGTTCCTGTTAAGAACTCCACTTATATACATTTAGCTTTCATACAATTGCTAAAAAAGTATGTCACAAATGATTCTCTTATCTAGCAAGATAAAATGCAATGCTAGGCATGTACTTAGAACTTAAGTAAGTAAGACAAGATAAACAGTGCATGCCACAGGTCAATAATGAATGGTGTTGTAAGGCAAACAGGTCAAAAATATTGGCCTGAAAGTATTGAACTGAGTGCTGAATAAGAATTGATTAGCTCAGTGATAATTAATTGCATTTTTACATTGCTTATAATTTCAGTGGTGCCATAATATCAGTAATAACACTAACACAAAGATGATGAAAGTAGCTGACCTTTAGGTAAACTATAATTGTAATACCTGTAAATTAGGGGAAATGGTATCCAACTTTAATAACACCATAGTTACTTAGGTCATCTCCTGCTATTTTTCTTGTGTGTTGTAGGTATTTGTCATTTTTTAATTCTTTGTATGCAACATATTGTACAAGCCTTTACCATTTGGATGAAATTTAACATCCAAACTTTTAAATGTTAGCTTGTAACTCCAACTTGGAAACCCAGCCCCATCTTCAAAATGCTTTCTATAGAAATTGGGCTGGCATAAGTTTCTGTATTTAGTGTTGCAGCAATCAGCTATGCAGAGAGTGATATGTTTCGTTTTCTGCTTGTACACCACAGGTATCAGTACTGAATCTTATTAGGATCTACATGGCGGGATAAAAATGTCTTGAAGGTGCATTAGGGAACGTGATTGATCTCACCTAACTTCAATTGTCTGAAAGTAAGACGCCTCATTGGAAATTCTTTCCTGAGCTTTCTTTATAGATAATCCAGAGAGATACAGAAGATGCCTGGACAATACTATACTGAATGTTCAGTTTGATGTTCTTTATTATGAAATTACAAGAACTATCCATAAAGTTCTCACTGCTGAAGATCTATGCATTGCATAAAACTGTACTGTCTTTCCCCTATTGCCTCAGTAACCTCTTTGAAAGTCGCAAGACAAACTTGGGAAGGCATAGGAATTTAACTTTCCTTTGAGCAATAAAATCAATTCACTGTCAAAAAATAAACAATTCCAGGCTAGTGTGCTCCATGTTCTTTTTCCTGTGATATACACAGTGCTTTGTGTTTGAAGCACAGATATAGCACAGATTTCCAAAATGTTAAATATATTCCATGTATGTGTAAAATTAAAAGCTGAATTTTCTCATAATACTACAACTCAGCAATTTACATTTTCATCTTGTGCCATTATTAAAACATGCTGGAGGGAATATTTTCTTTATAAGTATATTTTTTGTAAATCTTATCTCTTTATCTCATCTCATCCATTCTCATCTCATGTCATTTTATTTCCTTTATAAAAGTTGCAGAGTGATAAGTAAGTAACTAGTTAAGATCACCAGGAAGACTCAGCAGAAATGGGAGCTCTGTTGGGCAAGTGATTCTTGTCTTATGAAAAGTAATTATACCATGACACAACACTGCTGAGATATCTGATTTGTCATTTCAATTCAGACTTCTTGACTATGTAAAGAACAACTGTTAAGTAATTTAATGTGATTTCTGATATAAATCATTAACTTTAAGTCTATTGTATTTTTCCTGTAATGAAAAATATTATTTTCTTGATCATGTATATGAATACACCTATATATAATATATAATTGCATAGATTTGGCTCTGTATCAATGATCTTAATTTAAAAGACCATTCTTTAAAAAATAAAAAATAATACTTCTGAGTAACTGAATGTTATTTCTGTGGCTATAAGCACAAATCACAGTTTTCTAAGGAAACAAACAAAATGAAGGTTCCCTAAAAAGAAGGTTCTAAGCTGATCCTTATGCCAAAGTTAAACCCAGACTTGGGCAAAACTGAGTTTTGTTTTCTTTTTTTCCTATGTCTGAGATTAAGAAACATTTTTTTTCACACTTTTGGAAATGCTATCAATATATCTGGCAGTCACTTGTCAAATTCCATGTTGTCATTCTTTGGATATAAAGACTTCAATAGCAGTCCTGCTGAGAATGATAACTCCTTCTGCACCTGTTTGAACAGGTGATGTAAACTGTGATTCTCTGTGTTCAAAGCTGCCTAATGTTTGTCTGATCTATTTGATCCTATTCTTCCCCAAAGGAATGCATAACATCCTATAAGATACAGAAAAGATAAGATTCAAAAGACACAGGTTATACTTGTACCTATACTGGACTCTACAGGGCTGCCCTTGGTAAGGGTTGTTAGTTACAAATCTGTGAATTACAAATATGATGGATATTACATCATATCACAATAAAAGTTCATCTAAACCCAGCTCTGATTACTGGTGCTGGTGACAGATTCTTTTATAACTCCAAATCACCACATTTTCTACTAAAAAGGTAGTAAACAGCAAAAAATATGTGTGTAATGTGTGCATTAAGTTGTTTATCAGTAAACACCATCATATAAAAGTTCAAAATTGGTAGCAAGTAACTGCATAAATACTGTGCAATAAAAAATATATTTTTCAACACATCTAAATGAAACATTACTTTTGAAATGAAGTATACTGTAAATATTAGATATAAATACTATTGCTTGTGCAATTGTTCATGATTACCCTTCATAAATCACAATGTTACTAAATCTGTGTAAGACAAAAAATATAAAAGGCTTTGCATGTAATACCTGCCCATTGATAACATAAATACTAACCATACTTACTGTGTTTGAAGTATGAGATTTTGTAACTTTAACAGTATTCAGTTATTTAACCATTAACTAAGTACATTTCAAGATAAATCGCTGAAATCATTAGGAGTTTTTGCAATGTAACTTGACTAGTTTTTGATCTGCATTAGAACTGTCTCTTACTATTTTAGTGAAAAATAGCAGTGAAAAATAACAGAGCTCTAGTTGTAGTGAAATGCATCTAATACTGAGCAATAAAATTGAGTGTAACCCTAAGGTCATGAGTTATCTGCTGACAATACCTTTAGCATTATTGTCATCTGTAGCCTATAAGTAAGTGAGATGTTAATTTAACTGGGTGACCACTACTTATTTGTAGAAGTGTTTTAAAACTGAATCCAGTCATGCCCAACATGATTAGATCATATCACTAGGAATGCCTAGACAAATATAAACATTATCCTAAATTATAAATTGGAGAACTTTTGAAAGATTTGTAAAGCACAGTTTTCTAATGAAATTAATATCATTATGCACCAGAAAAGCAGGATAATCTTTTCTTTGGATGCTATGTGGAGAAAACTTTCTCTGATATAATTAATGTTTCTTATGAACGTATCAATACACAGTTTAGAAAACATGATCAGAAATTTTATATTAGTACAAATCTTGCCTTCTTTGCTATCAATCATATCTTTGCTCTTGTAACTGAAGACCCAGTAATAGCAACAGAACTTTTGATATTTTCCTTCTGTATGAAAAAAAATGCAGTCTGAATAAGAGATTTTCTGTTTCTGAGATTTCCTCTCTGTTCCTTAGTCTTGGAAAGCTAACATCTTGACTAACTAGGCAACACTAGCAATACTGATGTTGTTATATCATGCTTGTGTACTGTATCAGTTACTATTTGAATTCTCTAACACAGCTGGAAATGTCTTACTTTTCAGATGAGCCTGTAAAATGTTGCAGTTTGAAAACTGAAGGTAGGGGGAAGGAGATATGAAACCAATATCAGATTCACGAACAGTCTGTGGACCGTAGGTCTGTTCACCTTCTTAGAAGCGAATCGAGTTCCCAAATAGTGTGATCAACCAAAAGCTCAACTCTGGCAGTAATGGATTCACAAGCAGTCTGTCAACTGTAGGTCTGATAGCCCCTCCAAACAAGGAGTTGAGTTCACAAACAGCGTGGTTTATTCAAATGCAACATTTACAAAATAGGTTTCAGATGTCAGTATAGGAAATTCTCTACTACAGTGTGGGGTTTTTAGCTAGCTCTGATGTACAAACGTGCAATCATCACTCACTGTAGAAGATGGGAGAGGACTCAGTCTTGAGTCTCCTCAGGCGGCGTCCCAGGCCAAGCAGAGGAAAAGGGGATCAGTCTGTTGACTGACCGAGGAGTTACGATGGTTTCTTCCCCTGTCTCTTTCCTCCTGAGTTCACCTTTTATACTTTTCTTTACATTCAGGTGGAGCTTGAGTGACTCTGGTCATACTTAATATTGTTATTGATTGGTGAAAAAGTTTCTCGCTTTCAGTTAAAGGTCCAGTCAATCGAAAATCTAGAACGAATGCTCAGTGAGGAGTGGTCATACCTTGGAGGCTGGAGGTGTGTTTTGGCATTATAATGAGCTTATAATGAGCAAAGTTCAAGCAAAGTTCATCCAAAAGGAGTGATTTGCCATCTTTGCTGGCTCAGCACCAGATATCTTATCGTATATCTCTTGTTGGGCAGCTACTGTGCGGCTCATCAGCAGCCTAGCACAGGGAGCGCAACAGAGTTTGGCCACGGTGTCTTCACTCCGCTCCACCCTCCGTTACTGCCCTCTGCAGCTGTGAGGAGGGCAGGTTGTGCTGCCCAGGGAACCGTGGGGGAGCAGAGTCCGTGCGGACCAGCCATCCTGGAAGTGGCAGCTGTGTATCACCCCAAGCAAGCTGCTGTAATGCCAAAACTTCTGTTAGGCCCTAGTTCTTCTCTAAGTTCCCCCTTTTAAGCTGCTCTTCCACAGAGTATTAAAACATCCTTTTCTTATTTCTTATTATTAATATCTGAGCTGATGATATTTGTATTAAAATTCACAAATAATATCCTGAGAATGATGATGCAATCAGAATTACCAAATATGTCCCATGAAAAAGTGACTACCTTTCATATCTGATCAGTGAATCATTGGTTCAGCTTTTCTCTCCTTTGTTTTTATTGTCTTTATAGAAGATTGACCAGAGTGTCTATCCATAAGAGAAAAAAAAAACAGAAAAATAAACAGTAACAAAAATAAAAATTTCTACTCATTTTACATTTTATGTAAAAGTTAGGAGGTAAAGAGTTTTATACTGCTATGTCCAGTTATTAGTGTTAAAGAATCATACTGTGCTAGTAATTGTCACATCATTGGTGTAATAGGAATCTGAAACTTCATCTGGTATTTTTAAGCCATTCATTGCAGCTACTTGAATTCTAATCTCCAAAGTAATTTGGCTTAGATAATGTCAATCTTCTGCTATGCATTTATCAAAACAATAAAACTAGTGATTTCTTGGCATTCAAGAACTGGATCAAAACTTCATGTGTGATCTATTTTTTTGCTCAGTTTTTCATAGGTTTTCTGAGGTCATTCTATATTGTAACTGGAAGAATAACCTTTTTTTTTTTAGATGTTTCATCTGTTAGATGTGAGTTCATTGTGAAATAATTTGGGAGTCTTATGTGACGATCCAAGAAATTTCTGTCTATAAACCCCATTATACATGCTTACATTCTGATTTAATCTCTATGGCAGATTTTATCCAATGTGCTGGATTCAGCTGAATTTGCTTATTATATCTTGCTTTAGATAGTATATCTATAGTTGTAAGTGCACATATATTTGGGGTTATTTTAACATTACCAAAATACAAGATTTGTCTGTAGCTGGACATACTAGGCTTTATTAGTTGGGTGTGTCTGAATTCAAAATTTCAATTACCAGCACAGCTGAGTTTTAATATACATGAAATCAAGCCATTCAAAAAGCTTTATTCAAAAGTAACCTTCTATAAACTTTGTTAATACTTTTCATGCATGCATGGCCATTAAATAAAAGGCATCTCATACAAATCATAATCCTTGTAATACAATAAATAACTAAGTATCATATACTTCTTACTTTATAATGGTCTATCATAAAAGTACCATTTTTTTCTCTCTTTTTTTGTTTCCCCAACAGTATATACTTTTATTTCTAACTTCCTTCAATAATGCCATACTTTTAGAAGATAATCATTTGCATTTAGTTACTCTTTGCACTTGGTCTGTTCTATTATCAATCTTATAAAGCTAAAAAACCTTATGAACTTCAACTATCACCCACTTAGGAAAGAATATGGCTGCATGCTGGGATTCATTCCACATAATAACAAGCCTTTTATTAAAGGAACATCCTGGAACACTAAGTAAACAGCAATGTACAAAAATGCCACAAGGTAAAGAATTCTCTGAAGGTTCCTCTGCAAGCAATTGAGTTGTGGAACTGGCTATCTTTATCCTTGAGACAACATTTATTACTTTCTGAAACCCTCCAGGAATTGTCACTGGATGTTCACTAGGTATTCCTAATTTGTAAGCATGATCACAGTCCTTTGAAAGATTTTGCTTCCTTGCTCAGAGTTGAACATACTCAGATTTGATCAAATGTCTGTCTGAAAATACAGATAATAATACACTATGGACTAATAATCTACGAGGACATCCTAATGGCCTGGGATGGGGGGTAGAATCCAAAAAGTAAAAGGCAATAGGGTTCCTCTCTTACCTACAGCTACATAAATGTATACATAAATGTATACATAAATGTATACTATATTTTACATAAAATGTAAAATATAGTATATAATTTTTTTCAAAGAAAAACTATCAGAATTGTTGAAGTGGTAAGTTAGAGCCTTATTTTGCATAAAACAGTGCATCTGTTTTCTCTGATTACCCATTCCTACATATCCTCTTGGTAAGGATTTACCATTTTATATTTTGAGGTACTGATGGAGTGTTTTCATAACCATGTAATCTGCATAGCTGAATTGCTGAATAATGCTGAATAACCAGATTACTGAATATTGCTGAATAACTAAGCATATTGAGATATGTCTTAGTAAGTATGAGAAATATCATTTCCAATTTCAGAACAGAAGTGATCAAACTATTTCTTGAAATGCAAGGATTATGTTAAATTTTGATCTTTCATCATCAAAACTTTTTTTCCACAGGTAATATCTCATTAAGGGTTACATACAAGCAATAAAACATCATCATTAGTCTTTCATTTATGATTTTTCCATTTTTTCTTGTTATCCATTGTTTCCCACATTAATATTATATCACTAAAGTAGAATTTTCACACTAAGCCCAGTAGAAACACTAAGCTCAGGAGAAATGACATCATTTATCTAGTTCAGATTTCTCCTTTTATTTCCTTTTGAAATTACTTTTATCAGTCATGGCAACCTTGACACCAGGAAAAACTTATACCTAGAATCACAGAATGCTTAAGGTTGGAAGGGACCTCTAGAGATCATCTAGTTCAACCCCCCTGCACATGCAGGGTCACCTAGAGCACGTGGCACAGAACTGCGTCCAAGCGGGTCTTGAAGATCTCCAGAGAAGGAGACTCCACAACCTCTCTGGGCAGCCTGTTCCAGGGCTCTGTCACCCTCCCTGTTAAGTGGTGACTCCCTAAGTGCAGGACTTTGACTTGTCTCTGTTGAATTTCTTCAGATTTCTCACTGCCCAGTTGTCCAGTCTGTCCAGGTCCCTTTGGATGGCAGCGCAGCCCTCTGGGCTATCGGATATTCCTCCACGTTTAGTATCATCAGCAAACTTGCTGAGGCAGCACTCTGTCCCTTCATCCAGGTCATTGATGAATAAATTGAACAGGACTGGACCAAGGACTGACCCCTGGGGGACACTGGTAATCACAAGCAACTAGATTCCACACTGCTGATCACCACCCTCTGAGCTCTGCCATCCAGCCAATTCCTAATCCACCTCACTCTCATCATGATGGCTGTGGCACAGACTACACTTACTTTTTTTCTGGTGGAACCTGACCCTGCCACACATATGTAAGTTCTTAATGAGANCATCTATCCAGCTGGTCATCCCATCATAGAAGGCTATCAGGTTAGTCAAGCATGATTTCCCCTTGGTGAACCCATGCTGACTAGTCATGAGCACCTTCTTGTCCTCCATGTGCCTGGAGACAATGGCCAGGATGAGCCATTCCATCACTTTTCCGGGGACGGAGGCTCACTGGCCTGTAGTTGCCCGGATCCTCCTTCTTGCCTTTTTTGAAGACTGGCGTGACATTGGCCTTCTTCCAGTCCTCTGGCACCTCTCCTGTTCTCCAGGACCTTTTGAAGATGATGGAGAGTGGCTTAGCTATGACATCCGCCAGCTCACGCAGCACTCTGGGGTGCACCCCATCAGGGTCAATGGATTTGTGGGTATCGAGTTTCCTTAGGTACTCTCTGACCCAATGTTCAGAGGAACACTGCCTCTACTCAGGGCAAGTCTTTCTCCCTCCAGGCTTCTTCTCTTGTTCCTAGGGCCTGGGACTCTAAAGGGCTACCCTTGGTAAACTTCGAAGCAGACAAGGCAAAGGCACATATGCCAAAGAAGGCACATATCCATGGATGTTGTGAATTTACATCTTCATGTCTTCCTTACAACACCAAAACTCAATTAATCTCTTGATCCTCATTATCTTCAAGGTTCTCTTTCAGAGACAAGAAACATTACTAAAGTATGGTGTAGTAAACCTTGGCACACTACACTGAAAAAATTACACTCTCATCATGATGGCTGTGGCACAGACTACACTTACTTTTTTTCTGGTGGAACCTGACCCTGCCACACATATGTAAGTTCTTAATGAGAATTTTCCTGTTCATGTCCACCTGCCTCTTCTCTGTCCTTACTCTGTGTACAGAGCCAAGCCTTTCCCCATCAGCTCTCTTTAAGGAGAGCTCTTTTTTCAGTATTGTTCTTTCAATTCTGATTCTCCTTTTCAGTTCAGCCCACCTGCTCTTCTGTTTTACATTTGCTCTTCTGCTGGTCACCTTCATAGAATATTGAAAGTGTTAGTTGGAAAGGACCTTTGGAGCAAGGACCTTGCCTGATGCAAGACTACTGCCAGTACTAAGTATTGCCAATACTCAGCCACTACTACCAGTTTTCTAGCCAAGATTTTTTTTTCATTACTATCCAATCTAAGCTTCCTAAATCATCTCTCCTTGTTGCGTCTTTTTTATGCTACTGCTAGCAAGAATTTAGCTCCATTATCTTTGTAACTGCCCTTTAAGCAGTTGTAGACAAGTAGATTCCTCCTGCTAGCCTTCTTTTTGCCAGATGAAGCAAGTTCCCCTTATTCAGCATCTCCTTGTAGTTTGTTATATGGGTTTTACAGTGCTCGAGACCTGACCTATCTTGAATGCCTGCCACTGGTCCTCTCCATTTTTTCAACATCCCCCTTGCATGCAGGGGCCCAAACTAGATACAGTATTTGAGCTATAGTACATATAACATGTAAAGAGAGTGTGATTTTAGCTCCAGTCTGGTTTGGTTTCCATTGTTGTCTCAATGTATTTTTAGCCAGCCTGGTACTCAGTCTGCTAGTTCTCAGATTGTTCTGATGCCTACTTGGAATTTCAGGAGATTTCTGTTGACCAGATCCTCAAATTTCTCTATATTATTTCTCTATCCCAGTTACTCAACTTAGTTTCATCCACAAGTTTGCTGAGGGTGCATTTTGTCTTATCATCAGATTGATGGTTAAGAAATTGAACAAAACCAGCCCTGGTGTTGAAAACAGGTACTCTATTTACTGTTTGCTACCTAGATATTTAACCAACTATTATTGTCTTTTGAATGCTGCTGTCTAGCCAAATTTTTAAACCATTTATTTTCAGATTTCATTTACTTTGGCACTATGGTTACCTGCTTCAAAAAACAAGCAAACAAAAAGACATGCTCCTTCAAGGTGAAATTCTGCACCCATATAATCTTTCTGGCAACCTTGTTTTACAGTAAAAAAAACAACAGAAGAAAAGAAGAACAGAAGACTACTCCAGTGCTCCAGTGATCATGCGACTTTTACTTTCTCTGCCAAGAAGATCACAACTGTGCAAAAGCGAATGTCTTGCCCTAACACAGAAGTGATTGGAAGCTGCATGTTCCACTGGATTTCAATGTAGCCTGGAAGATGGAAAATAAAAACCTTCACCCAGGGAATTGCTTCTGATGAATTCCTACAGTTATAAAAATCCCAGCATGTTCAAAAGTCAAAACCAAATTGCGTACCAGACAAATGAAATAATTTTTAAGCATTTGTCTTTTCAATATTGTTTTCTCTCTCCCCCTCCAGATCAACCACACACTCCAGCGCACAGACGCTCACAGATGTATGAGCCAATCTGCCAGCTGTAGCTTGGAAAAAAAAAGTTCTGCATCAGAACATCTCCATCTGCCCCACCCTACCCACAAAGACGACTGCAGACAAATTAAAATATCTGGCAAGCACATTCACTATTTCAACAAACAGTCACTAAGCTAAGCACATCATGAGGAGAGTTTACACCTTCTGCTTAGAGACACAAGTCCTCCCATTTTCATCAGCCAAGCAACCTAAAAGCTCAGAAGATGAAACAACACTTATCCTTATCAGTAAACAGTAAGATGGGTTTGACAATCACGTTTTTACTTTCATTCTGGAGTCTCATTTAACTCGTGGCAGCCATTTTGCTGCAGTTCCCAAAGGATAATAAGCCTTACCAAACTTCTCTGCCCGAATAAAGCTTTTGTCAGAGCCAGATTTACAGGTACAACCTAGCCTTAAATGTTTTGGGGATCTTAAATATTTCTGCATTTTTTATTTAGAATGCTTTTGTGTGTGTGTGTGTTAAAAATTGAAACAACAAATATAGCCACATGTACATTAATTTTAAAACACTGAGTGTAGGATAATTAACTGACTGTAAAATACAACTGCTATGTTTGCTTGGTACTTGGTCTTGAAATTATAGTGACAGCATGAAGTCTGTCTGAATCACAGTAGCACACTGCTGTCCACCCTAATTGCTCTGCTATTGGATTTCAGCACAAAATAAAACCAAGATATGCTCGTACATTCAGGACATATTCATGGAGGTTTAAGAGTGACAATTTGACATTTAAATTTAATTTAGATAGCATCTTATTTTGCCTTTCTGAGATGTTAATCAACTGGCTTCTGAACATGATGGGAGAGAGAGATGGTTAGAGAAAGAACTTTCCCAAACTTCTTCTTGTCCTGGAAATATGGAATTCCCAACTTTAGCTTTTATGTTTGTCTGTTTTAATTTCAAAAGAAGTCTTCCTCCTCTTACACCCTTCCCCCATTATTTCTGTACTAAAACTGCAGGAATACTCTAATCCCTTTGCATTTATTGCCATAGTTTTCTCTTAGTTTGGCAAATGATACTGTCATTATAGGTCTTATTTAATGGCTAATATATTTCTTTTCTCATATTTTGGTCTGAAAGGTTTTGCACACAAATGTATTAGAAATATCTGTTGAAATGTTTCTGAATGAAGGAAAGTGAAAGCACAGTTGTTTCGCTGCAAAATATATATATATATATTCAAATACCATCATAAAAACTTGTAATTTCTAATATTTTGATTGGCTAATCCATATTGTTAATAACACCTTTCTGGTAAGAGAAAGGCAAATTTTAATAAGATCTTAAGTATTTAAACAAATGCTAAGCACTTCCACAAGTGTGTAAAATACTGCTATAAGTTCTTAAAACAAAGAAGGAAGGTATTTAGCATTTGCCCTGTAAAGCATGCTGGAGTTAGTACATACTGATTTATTCGTTTCAGCCATTAGAGGCAAAACAAAATAACATGGAAATGCTTTAGGTATCCTGCAGTTCCTCAATTTGTCTGTGCCTGTCTTATGATTTATTTTTCCTAGATTCTGCTGTCATTAAATTCAACAACACCCTCCCAAATTCTGCAGTGACATTGAAGATAGGGAGGGCATACCCAATTTCCTTTTAGAAGCTGGAGGTCAGGCAGAGTGTTAGAAGGGCAGCCTGAGGTCAGAATAATACAGTAGGAGTACAGAGAGTACAGTTAGGTTAGCATATTGTTCAGAGGTTGAGAGCCTTTTTTAAACCATGATCCATCTTCATCCTTGTAATTAGGCTACCCTTACTTGCAAAGAAAGTGTTGCTATGAAACACATTGGCAAATGAAGTCAAATTTGAGGCCTACTCATTTAAGTGTTAGGCCTATTGTTCTCCTGGGTGTAATTGGTGATCAAGAAGGCAATAAAAAGGCCCCGCCATTAAATGGCCTGAGTGGAAGCTGAAAGAGGAGCATTTATACAGTGCAGGCTGCTGTGTGGAGGCTGCAACTTTCACCCTTATGTGAACCAGAGTTTACGCAAAGGCCTGGTGACATGGCTCTTGTTTCACCTCCAGTAGGAGGGGAGAAAATAAGGGAGGGGGGGGAGAGAATCAAAACTAAATAGAATTAATGAGCCTTCACACATTGTCCTGTTTCTTTTGTTGGGAGAAAGCTGGGTGAAAATTAAGTAGGATAAGAGAGGGTGGAAAAGAAACACCATTAATATCAGGTTGTAAATTCTACAAAACATTAACTTCATTACATGGCAATTACTGTCTGTAATTGGCAGAACAGAAGATTCTACTTTCTCATCAGTTACTCGTTGTCTAGGTCTCAGCATTTTTTTTTTTCCTGGAAAGGTCATACCACTGATAGAAAGAATAGCTTAATCTGAACTAAAAGGACAACATGTTCTTTTGCAAATAGGCTAAGGTGTAACTATTAATTGCTGCTTAACATCCTGCTCTGTTAGTTTGTGCCAAAACACAGCTTACAGCTTAAAGAGGTGACAACATTAATGATGTAAAAATTGAAACTTTTATTATTTCACAGCTAGTTGTTTCAACTTTATGAGCAGAATTAAAACTTGATTGAGGAAGAATGCAAGATTATGAAAAACAATGTTTGCTCTTGAAAATAGTTATTGAATAATTTCCTAAAAAAAAATTTGTTAAGGATGGGCACGATAAGAAATCATATATTGTATTAAGAGCATTTTAAGCTCTTACAGTTGCTTCTATTATTACACCTTTGGATAAGCCTTACTTTGCATTAATCACTTGTGCTGTATCAGGCATATTTAACAAAATATTAATACAATGTTGTAAGTTGAACTATAAGGCCTAAGATTTATTTATTTAACTTCAGTCGAAGCCCACATCTTTAAGATGTGTTCAATATCTAGTGCATTTTGTGAGGTATCAGAGAGAGAGACATTTGAGTTGGATTTTTTTTGTAGTTTCTAAAGGAGTTTTTTGTATTTTTTACTTAGTTAATAAATATAACAATGGGAGAGATTCATTTCTCATCTGGACATTTGTTAGATCCAAAATTTTTTCGCTACAGGGCATCTTGTGGACCAGATCCTCTTGACTCTGTACTAGTGCTAGAAGGAGCTCTGTGCTCCTTCTTCTTATACATACCATGTCATTTCCAGCTTCAAAGACATAGTCCTATCATGAAACTTGACCTCTGAGAGGAAGAGCTTGAGGCATCTGAATGGTCTGGATTCCGCTTTTGTAGGAAACAGGCATTTTATCGCAGACAGATACAACATCACCAGATACAAATTGCTTTCAACTGGTTCAATATAGTGAAATCATAAATGAATCTATATTACTAAAGCTCAAAAAAATTATTTCATGTCAGCAGAATATTATGGACAGTGTAGTTGTGGACAATGTTATTTTATTAAAAGTAATTTTGTAATAATTTTTCAACTATTTCTTCTTGTCTATTTAATTTTTCTTGTTTTTACCTTTTAATTTAGCTTCAATTTTGATAAGTATAAGGATATTTGTGCAAATATCGTTCAAATAGTTGTGACTTTTTAGTTGAATTTTTTCTTTGTGCTTCTCGCTTTTTAAAATATTTTTTATTTATTTATTTTTAAGGCTAAGCCTGCATTTATCCCTGACTGCCTAAATAGACCGAAAGGGTTTATATCAGTTTATATTCATATGAATTTATATATATGTATGTATAAGTTTATACAAATACTGACAGAAAAAGGCCTCGATAGGAAAAGGCCTCAATAGGAATGTTTTCACCATGTCTGAATGGGAGTGAGGAAAGCAAGGCATATGGTCTTTCTGAGATTAAGAATAGTCTGTACACTGGAATAAGTACAAAAAGCACAAACCCATTCCCTTTCTAAGAAGTATTAATCCTGATGGTGGAGTGGAAAAGGTGGAGGAGAGTTATCTAAGGAAATCTGACGTGAAATCCTGAGGAAAGTCAAATTATATACTAGCCATTAAAGCATTACTTTCGATGAGACTTTGATTGACTTTGAGAAATACTATTTTTTGCAACACATCCCAACCTACTACTATCTTTTAAGCAAAACTGGTTCAGTAACTCGACAATCCATTTATATTAGCATGACACAGCTTTGTTGGCAATTGGCATATCATATTGGGGGTTGGGGAGAGAGTGTAAATACAGTAAACTCATCTTGATAAAAAGCAGCAGTATGTCAACTGATGAAAATATTACATAATTATAGACATGTGATGTCAATCATTTCAATTGAGCCAGCCAACTTAAGGAACATTGCAGAGACATAGCACACACAGTTTCAGATGACAACTCAACTTCGCCACATGTTTTTTTAGGTTTTTTTTTGTTAGTATTTTCAGCAGGGGCCAAATCAAGGTGATATAAAAAGAAAGAAAAATCACTAATTGAAAAGGTTTGGGTCTCTCTTTAGAGTTCTGAGATGTGATAAGATTCATGCCAATCCTGCAAGTCACATTTTTCTTTCTCTAGCTGGATGTAGAATTTATTCCATTCAGAGGCACAGGGAGTGATATGGCAATCCATCTTAGGATAATTATGTGAGCACTGCCACAAAAGATCTGATGCCCTCAGGAAAGAGCAAGTTTCCAACTGTTTTGCAAAATTATCTTAAATACTTCACCAAGGCAGGTCACACACCCATTCCATAAGTGCTTTTTTCTGAAGCTTCATGGGGATGTGGGTGGGGGAATTAGTTCACACCAAGCTCATTTTTGGCACATTGAAATACTTGTGTTCATATGATACATTGCATAGCATATATTGCCTGATACGGTAAGTCTACCTGTAGACTATAGAGCTTTTTGGAAGTCTCATAAGTTTGAGACTTATTAGTATATTAACCATTTACATGGGTACATATTATCTTGCAGAGTTATACTGAACTCAGAACAGTCCACTCCTCCTTCCTTTGCATCTTTTCTACTTTTTCCTCTACTGATATAAGGCCTGATTAAATATGTGCCTTTATGCCTTTTCTTATTTAAATACTTGTATTTAAAAGGATTCTTCACTTGCACTCAGTATGAGTTCAAGTACTGCAGAACCATAGAGTACGTCTTTTCCAAGTGTTTTGTTAGTATTTTGTTATGCAGACATCCTAACACAGCCAGTACTCATTGTAACCACCAAAGGACTGTAGAAGTGATAAGTGATACCCTAATTTTGAGAGTTTTTCTATGTCACATTCCAAACAATAGAATAAGCCCCAATGGAAAACTCAGCTATTAAGTGAAGGGGTGAAACTTGTGTATATTTTGTTTTTCAAGCTAGAGCAATGTGCCATGCTCTCCCACTGTTTTTGTTTTATTGATACTAAAAATTGATTTCTTCAGCTAAATATTCTACTTGCTGCACTTGCAAGTTTTAAAATATGTGCACCTTATAGCTAATTTCTGATAAACATACTTTAAAATTCCATATAAAAATGTAATATTTAGTGCATTTTTAAAAAAATATGAAATATAAAATAGTTTTCCATTCCATGGAGCAATTACTTGTAGAAGGCAAGGTAATGATGAGTTTACGAACTTTACCAACTGAGGAAGTGATCTTCCAGATGGATGGTTGTCAGAACATGCTACTTGTGCTAGCATAAGTTTACCTGTCTGCACTAGTTATGGTCACAGAACATATTCTTATCATTTATCTTCCCATTCATCACCCATCTTTATCATTACCTAGACTATCCATAGTGGCCACAGAACAAGTGGACATTGGATAATTAGGTAGAGAGTCCTTTAGTGGAGGAGGCATACTCAACTGCTCAACATTTTGTAGCTGGGATCACTTTGGAGCTGAATTGCCACAGGTTTTATTAGAGCATGGGAGAGCTGGAATAGGGAAATGGAGACACAGAGAGTCATAGCCACCAGAGCCATTGTAATTAATTTGTCCTGACAAACATGGAACATAACCTTTTACAAGAATTTTTCAAAAGACTATACTGTAGTGCATTCACCAAGGCAAACCTTTGTTTAAAAAAATATACATGAGATCTGGCCAAACACGTGAATGATTACTCTACTGATAATTCTGCCTGTCGCCGAGTGAGTGAGCACTCCAAAATTCTTCTACTCATTGCAGATTGTTCCTGAAGTTCAGGAGATCTTATATTCAGCTTCTTTCTTTATAATACTTATCATTTACCTGCCTGCATGCACTCACCACCTTCAACTATGTCTTTCTCTGCTACCAACCTTGTTTGCTAACTATAATTAAGCATAAGCTATACCTAAGCTATACCAAAGAAAGTTCCATTGTTCAGGATCTTTTCTGTTTCCCTGTTTTCTTGTTTGTGCAACTGTTTTGCAGCATTTTTCCAACAAAAGAGATTCAGCATCTGAGATAGCCTTTTCTGACAGTAATACGGAGAATGAGTCTACATGAAGGCCAAATGTTCTGCTCTATTGTTTTATGCAGAACAAAAACAAACAAACAAAAGAAAACAAAAACATAACTGGACTTGGTGAAAGCGGTTAGCTTCACTCATTAATTTGAAAGCAGCAAAGCTTCATTGTGCATTTATCAGACCTTTTTCTCTGAATTTTCTTGTTTCTCTTGACACCAAGTCTTTTTCTAGTCCTTCCAGTCTCTTCCTTAGTTCACAAGCCACTGAAACCCTTAATCCTGTTGTCCCTTACCTCTTTTTAATGGCCTTTGTTCAAAAATAAAACATGACAAAAATAATACTAGCAAAGAGTTGTTCTCTATGCATTTTAAAACATTGTTTCTTCTGACTTTTTTTTTTCTTTTTAATAAGAATATAAGAAAAATAGAAGATAGGTTTATTTTGAATCTTCTGAAATGGAATTAATTGTAAATTTTTACTTTGTTAAAAAATCAAAAGGTCATAATTTAAGATCAAGTTGAAATTTGTTAGAGGAAAGAGAAAAAAAAACACATTTCCCATTCTTTCTTTGTAAGACAATTTTGTAAAATTACTGCTACCTTTATTAAAGCTAGATTTTTCACACTAATCACAAATATGTGCTTTCTATGGTTTAATATATATTAGTATATATTATATACCTTATGGTACAGGCCCTTTTTCTTTTTTGTCTTCTTAAACCTCTGTAAATGTCATGTCTATCAATGGAAGTTTATCCTGGCAAAAGGACTAATTCTGATAAGTAAATAATATTGAAAGTTTAAGTGTCCATATTGACTGTAAAAAGGCAAGTTAGAAATCATTTGCTTCATTTATAATTTTTACAGTAACTATAACTTTTGTTTTTAAATCAAAAGAAGGCAGATATTAGACATTTTTTACACCATTGCCTAAACCTCATAAATATGCCAGAGAGGAAAAATAAAATCCTCAGATCTCTTTTGCAAAGTCCATGTTTAACTGGTTAAACAAACAAGTATATGCAGTAAAGGCCTGTTTAACAAACTCTGGAACAGAAGGTATCTCTGAGTGTTCTTATTTATAATACAAATCATGTTCATGTAATTTCTTTTCTCTTCTATGTAGTATAGGTTACAATATATGTCATTAAAAATCCTGTTACTTTAATGAAGAAAACATACTTAGTTTACTGAGTAAGTCATAAGACACAAAGTTGCATACTCATATTCCCACAGTGTAAGTTTATATTTCACAAAATAGTGTCAGGAATGAGGACAACATAATTATGGTTTTAGGAAGCACTTACCCACTCTTGTGCAGCACAAACCAGTTATTAGAAAGTTTGTAATTGGTGTTATATCCACATCATTTAAAATTATAAGAACAAGTAGCAATTTTATGAACCTTCTTTGGGTCCTAGATGCACTTTGTTCGGAGTTCATTAAACCACCCAAAACATGATGTTAGTTAAATTCCTTGTTCTTGCCATTATAAATCTTTGCACATCTTTAGAGTTTTAAAAATTATATTTAAGCAAGAAATTTAATTTTATTGGAAAAAGACAGATATTAAAATACTTAGAATAAGCAATTCTAACAAAATAAAGATCCGATTCCTGTATTTTTACATTTAAAATCAAATCAACCAAAATTCCAATTTTTAAAAATATTTCTCTCTCAGTGGGTATCAGGAAAAACCTACTCTAGGGTCTGAATCCCATATAATAGAGGTTTTTTTAAAAAAAGACATTTGATAGAAAGAAAAAACATGCAAAAAGGAAAAAAAATCTTCATATAGCAAACACAAGATAAAATTTCCTACTGAGACACGAAGTCAAAAACAGATCTATCGTGTCTGGCTAGCTGTGTTCTTCCTTCCAGTAAATAAAAAAAATGATTAAAATAGCAAGAGCAAGTATTTTAAAATATTTTGGTGTTCTTAAAATACTTACTATAGTGAATATGTAACCTAACTTAAAATGTCAGATAAAAAATGAGTGTTGATAGTGATGATCTGGCAGTTTGACAACAGCAACAGGAGACAATATTTACAATGCAAATTTTGAAGAAACCTATTTTGTCCCAGTATGAGATTTCATTTACGTTTTGAAAGCAGTGTATCTGTCTTCTGGATGCTTAAACAAAATATACTGCAGCCCTTAAAAATACTCTATGACTTGTATGTCCACAGAATCTGTTGTGTGCTGAAAGTTTGCTAAATCTGTTGAAATTTTATTTGTTAAGAAATGAAGAGATTAAGAAATTTTGAAATACTGTAATCCAGTGAAAGCCTGAAATGAAAGCCTGGTAAAATTCTTCCAGGGAAGAAGTCTGTATTCAGGTGTATTAGTCTGGTTTGTCTTAAAGTCTCATGTGTTTGGAAGGTTTTCTAAAGGAATTGGCCTAAGGAATTTAGGAACAAGGATTCTTATGTAAAGTCAGCAAGAACTGTAAGAGGAAAGGAAAGCATTTCATTCATTAAATCACTTCATGGTCAGAATGTAATGCAAAGATTTTAAAAGAATTTGTAAAGAGAAAACAGAATATTTTATATGTTAGTACTAGATATCTCTAATGGAAAAGGGAAGGGTAATCCATGAATATATTGGTGTTTCATGATAAGATGCATTAGAATATCTGCTTTTATATGTTATTATTAGAAAAGTGAAGAAGATGCAAATTCTTTGACAACATTTTGATCCTCTGAGCTTCCATATTGAAATCTTCTTATGAGCTAAAAGACAAAACTACAAGATGCATACCTAGAAGAAAGCAGAAGCTCCAGCAGTAGCTCAGAGCGAGGACATGGAAGTGTTTCTGCACAGCCTTTCTACTTGAGCCTGGGACTGCAAGGAAGACAAAATGGTGTGGTACTTACTGACCACTCCTGGTTTGCTACCCCGAAAGCTGACAGGAGTTCTTGGATCAGGATGCGATATAACCCAGAATAGAAGCTGCATTTGTGTCGTTCAGATGATGACAGTTGGCTGCTACTGGTAGACAGTAAATTAAGTAACCCCCTAAACGCATTGCACGTGCTAGCTTATAGCCTACATCAGCTGTGCTGCGTTCCCTGAAGACAGTAACTTGTCTGGCACAGAAACAAGGTTACAGGTATAGAGAGAAGGCTCAATAAGTACTTAAGTTCCAGTTTATGATGTGAACAGCAGCTCCATGTAATTCAGAACTGTCCCTGACTGTGTCAAAATGTCACTAGTTCCCTAGCATATGAGGCCGCATTAGAAATAACAAGTTTTTTATTTGGCCTGAGGAGGAATTGATATGCCTCTCTAAATAGACCTTCTCTCTTCTTGCCATAAATGCTATAGGACAAGAGGATGAAAGGTTTTGTCTGAAGGCAGCATTCTTTGTAGAATTAAAAACGGCAATAAAAAAAAAACAGTGTTAGTGTATGAGAGTAGTGTTCTCTGTAACCTGTCACGTCATCAGCTTATCACTTTAGTTATGTAAATTCATCTGTTCAATATTCATCAATGAACAGAAACAATGTAAGTTATATCTATCTATATCTATCTATCTAGCTAAATATGTGTGTGTATACACACACACACACACACACACACACTCTCATTAAATTTTAGCCATCATTTTGTACCTTTTCACTTTGTTTGTTTCAGGCTCCGGAATTGAAATAGTTATTCAGTCTTCATGATCCAAAATGACAAACTTTTGAATCGAATTTTTGAAATATATTCTGCTTTTGCACTTGCAGAATAATATTGAGTTAAGTGATACATTTATGAAAAGCTGATCCATACACAGTGGAAATACTTTCCGTAATAATGATTTGTGGACCTCCTTGGAGAACTGTTCTATTTCCATATGGGCAGCTTAGCAATTGAAAAGCTGGCTTACCTGGAGATCTTCTTAGAGATGCCCCTCCTCATTATCTCCTACTGCTTACAGCCTGTGGAAAGACCACTCATTTCAAGAAAAGTAATTTATCATAGACCTACTTCATTGTTGTTTCAGTTTAAGAAAAAAATCTGTAAACATTATACATTTTAAGTGGTCTAGTCCTTCCTTTTGAAATGCCTGCCATGGCACTGTATGGGCTGGTAACTGCTGGGGTCTAGACTGGCAGGGCAGGGCTGTAGGGATGGTGAAGTGCCAAGGCTGGCTGGGCAATTACCCCATAGGCTGGAATCAGGATCAGGCCTGGGGAGAATCAGTCACAGCTCCACCATAACTGGGTAGGGACAGGACATTAGAACAATTTTTAAAAAAAGTTCAAATAAAAGCACTACATTGAGGATGAACTGTAAGAAAGGTTGAGAAAGATTCAAGTGAATATGTAAAAATAAGTTAAATAAACCCAATGTTCAGAGAGACTAGCCACAATCCACCAAAGGTTGGTGCCCATATCAGATCATGGTACTCCTCCTCCCCACTTCCTGTTTCTAGAACTTCTTCTGAAAGGCAAAAATCTGAAAGAGTGAGAGTACTTCTCTCACCGTAATACCCATATTTGGCTAATTTTATTTAGATTAATTTAGCTAATTCAGATGAATAGACAAAATGCACTTGTTGAGGGCTTTCCACACCCTATGCAAGAAACAGTTCTGAAGAAGGCCTTCCCTTCCTTAGCAGGCTGCAAGAGATTTGTTGGCAACCCCAGCCTCCCATGCCCTTTGCTCCTGGGAGTACCAGGGCTCCTCACTTCTCCTCCCCAGCAGGAAACAAGAAGAGAAAGGCACACCAGGACAAGAGGTGCTCAACTGCACCCCATGAGCTGCACCCCATGAGCTGCAAAGCACACAGAGAAATGCTCTAGTGCACAGCCCCTTGGGCACTTAGATCCACACAGCCTTGTAATAAAATAAAAGCTTGAAGGACAGTGCAACTCTTGTCAAAGCAAGTTCTTACATATGGTTTCCATTACTGCCTGGAATGGAAACAGAATAGCAGAGCTAGAAACACTTTACTCATAGTTTGATGGTCTTTATTTCAGGCCAACCTGAACCAGGTACCCAATAATATAATTATAAAATTAATGATTTTTTATGAATTTACTTTGACTGAAATTTGATTAATAGTTCAAATTGTACTGTACCTTTTTATTCTTCTTCTTCTGGTACCACATTTGTTTAACATAATGATACTAGGAACTCTGTAAATGTGAACTTACAATGATATATTACTTCAAGGATTCTTTGCCTTTAAAGTGCAAAGAGCTTCTTCTGCTACAGTAAAATATCCCATCTCCCAAAGAAACAAAACATGCCAACAATTCAAATCACTACTGTAAAAATAAATAAAAAAAGCCATGACACTTGGTCATAAGTATCAAGATAAACAGTCAAGTACTCACGAAGTTGCTACTGAGAGCAAGGGGAATGAAAGATTAATTTATAGGTCCTCATCCACTCATTCTTCTCTCCCTGAGGCAAAAGAATTTTGGAAAAATAAAAAGTAAAAACAAATGTCAGAGTTAGATACAAAATCTATTATTACCTACTTATATGAATGGCTTGATTTTCTGCAGTTCTGGGCATTCTCAATTCTGACTGACCTCACTGTCAACATGGGCAGTCAGAATCTTTGAAAAAGGCAGATTGTGTATTTAAATACCAAACATATAATTACAGACACTCAAGATTAAAAATATTTCCTTTAACAATTTATATCCTGACTCTCTGAAATGTCTGAAATAGAGGTACATAGAAGCATTTGTGAGAGTTTGTTAAATTAGGCAAATGTAAAACATTAAGCGTGTGAATACAATTCTTCTTGTTAGAAAAAGATAGGAAGAGAAATAGTTGTGGATTTTTATTTGAAAGAAACAATATAGAACAACCAGTCTCCTAAGCCTAATGCTACTTAACCATAGACTTCATAAAAATAGAAATACACAGTTGATTTTGAAAAGCTAACAAATATTTCCTGATGTGCACACACTATGAGTCTCACTAATCACATCCTGATCCATTACATGCTGTTACATATAGTAACTGGATTATGCAAGGGTAAAAAATGGAGTAAGAAAAAAAATCTCATTCCACCCACTCTACATTTCATATCTTTTCAATCATTTATACAAATAATAAACAGTAGTATGGCTTCTAATTGAAATATTAAAAATATGTTTCATTTCTTTATTTTACTTTTAATCTAATAGTTCTTTATAAATGTTTCCTTTGCTTATGTATTCAATAAAAGGGCATAGAACTATAAGAACACATGCACTATACTACCCCTCCTTCTGAAGTCACGTGTGGTATGATCAGGATAGATCAAAGTAAATGGAAAACCTACTACTGAGTTATAAGTACAATCAATATACCTATCAGTAGCACAGAAGGGCTCTCCTGTCTGCAGCCTCTCAGTTCCCCACTTAAGTCAAAGAAAAGCAGAGTTTTGTTGTACTACAATTTTATTTATTAAAAAAATCAAATCCACTAAATAGGAAATAGAGTATGGCACATAGACAAATTTATGCCTTAACTCCTGTTTTAGGCCAAAATCCAACTCTTAAAGTTCATGTTTACTTTGGAAAATATACATAATTTCTTGGAAACAGAACAGGTCATGGTACAGGGGACTCCCCATAAGCTGATGAAAACTCCAGATAGCAGATACCTTTCTGTAACATATCTCAACATAAGTGCTCTGCCTGACTCACAAACTCAAGATGACAGCACAGCACCCTGCTTAATATGCATCAGGCTTCTCATTTCACAGCTGTTCTGTTTCTTCCTACTGCCAGAACAGCTGGTTGTGGTGAGGATTGAACTGTGAAGGGCCACTTTCAGTAGACTACACTGAACAGGAACAGGAGAGACATTCGCTTTGTCTTTTATGAAATTTCATCTTCCTTGATTTAGATAATTGATCAAAGAGAGATAATTGGTCAAACTGGTCAAAGAATGTTCCCTTGGCACTCTATAATTCTCACACCCATGTGGCAGATAGTCACCCTGAAATCACATCTCTTTCCCATCTCTAAAGAAAGGAGAGGTTGGAATTTTGGTTTCATAGAACTAAATTAGTAGGATTTTAGATTTTTTTTTTTTTTTTGTGAGGCAATATAAAATTTTGGCATTTAGTAACCACTAATGATGCAATAACTGGAGAAGAAAAAAATAATAAAGTCACTCTCAGTGGAAGAAGTTCCCAAGGATTTCAGGTCACAGATATCCTTAGATTGATCTACCCTAGAAAATGTGGTGTCTTGGAAAATTACAGTTGTGAAATACAGCTAGGAGTTACAGTGGAGAAATCACTAAACTTGGACCCCATTGTATGGCTGGGATAAAAAGGGTTAATGCTGTCTCAGGGAATGAGCAAGTAGCATAGAGAAATGATTGCATTTGGCATTGCTTAAAGCCCCTATTAAAATATAGTACCCATTTTTCGAAGATTGTTGAAAGGCTCAGAAAAGAGTTGCAAAATAATTTCAGTGCTAATGATAGAGAGGTTTGAAAGATGATTTGATTACAGTATATCATTGAGAAAGAGAAACAGACGTTACAAATGAGCTCTTTACCTGTGAAAGTATAACAAAAATGGAAGTCTTCTTATATGTAAGGCAGAAAAACTCTTATCATTTTAGGTCTTTGGGTCACAATGGAAGGTCCTTCTATCTTCTGTGAAGTGACATGAAACATCAGGTTTCATAGGGGTTAGAGTATCATAGGGATTAGACTCAAATGTCTGTTACAGGACTATGCAATTCAGTTTCTCCTCCTGAGAACTTCAGACAAAGCATCTTCTTACCATTTGGCTAGTAGGCTCTGTGTAGGACAAGCAAGTTATTTAGAAGATGTTTTATGGGTAGATAGTTCCTAAACTGAAACCATCTGACCATATATAAAGGACTGTGAATATATGTGGGCATAGGGGTAACTATCCTTGTCAGGACTTCTGCCTGACACAATGGTGTTGGAAGGCAGTGCTTTCACAGAGGCACCACAATTACTACATCCTGCTGTCATAAATTTTATTAGCTCTCTTGATATTTTATGCATATGTGATTTTCATCATACCTGAGTGCAACAAAAAGTAACATTTTTTGTAAGACATAGATTTCCATATTTTGTGAGCAAAGTGAGTTTTATTTCCAATTTCTCTTTTCCCTGTTCTGTTTTCTGTTCCAGCTTTCCTGCTCTTGTATGCAGATAAGGCCACCCTTCAACTGCCATTGTAATTTTCCAGGAAGCTAAGTGCGGTTAGTGCTTTTACTGTGGGGTAATATGGTAGTCATATTTGACCCTTGGTTTCTAAGTAGCTCCCTTTGTGTTAAAGACAAGTGTGATTATTCTCCAAGTAACCAGAGGAGACACAGATATCTGAATGCATTGGCTTTTCTAAACCATTTCTATAGGAAATCTTATTTCTCCTTATGACAATGGATC
>VWPW01026756.1:0-38057 GCA_013389825.1 Crypturellus undulatus | reverse complement strand
TTGTTTTGCACGACGATTCTTCTTTCCTTTGCACCGCGGCTTTTATTGTTGTTGTTGCTTTGCACACCGATTGCTTTGCCCTTTGGGAGAGTATTTGCAGCCCCTTCAAGGTCTCACTGCCCCGGGGTCCCTTGCAGCACACACACCCTGAATTGCAACCCCCTGGCAAGACTGTTGGCCTCCTTGTTTTGTCCCAAAGTGGCAGCCAGAAGAGCTGCCTTGCAGGCTGCCCACAGGCAACACCCCCCTACCCCGGCATGATTGGATATGTGGAGTTGGGAAATGGGGTGCAGAGGAGTGGGGGGGATGCAGGGAACTGAGAGGGTGCAGAGGAGTAGGGGAGTGCTGGGAATGGATGAGGTGCCGGGACTCAGGGTGTGGGAGAGCAGGGGTGCAGGCCTGGGTGCAGAGGTGCGCAGATTGGAGCGCAGTCCCAAAGCAGCATGTTGTGGTGCAGGATGGGCTGCAGGATGCAGTTTGCAAGGTCAGTGCAGAGGCAAGGGGGAGTATGGAGCTGGGCTGTGGGGGGGGTGAGCTGGGGTGCGAGGTGCTGTGTGGGAGTGCAGAAGTGCTGTGCTGAGGTGCACGGCTGTAGGCTGGGGTGCTGTGCCAGAGTCTGGGGACGCAGCAGTGGGGTGTAGGGCTGCAGAACGGGGTGCTGTGTCCTGGTCCAGGGCTGCAGACCCTGCTGTGCCAGAATGCAGTAATACTGCATTGAAGTGCAGGGCTGCATACAGGCGTGCAGTGCCAGGGCCTGGGATGCAGCGCAGGGATGCAGGCTGCAGAGCGGGGTGTAGGGATGCTGCACCCGGGTGCAGGGCAGCACAGTGAAGTGCTGTGCTGGAGTGCAGGGCTGCAAGCCAGGGTGTTGTGCTGCAGACTGGGATAGCAGGGCCTGAGATGCAGCACTGGAGTGCAGGGCTCCAGAACAGCGTGTTGTGCCAGGGGCCAGGGTGCAGAGCAGGGTGCAGTGCCAGGCTGCGGGGTGCAGCGCTGCAGACTGAGGTGCTGTGCCAGGGTGCGGGGATGCTGTGTTGGGAGTCCAGCGCTGCAGAGCAGGGTGCAATGCCAGGATCCGGGGAACAGACCTGCAGAGGAGGATGCAGTGCCAGGCTGCGGGGTGCAGAGCTGCAGACTGGGGTGCAGTGCCAGGGTGCGGGGATGCTGTGTCGGGGTGCAGTGCCGGGGTGCAGAGCTGCAGGCCGCGCTGCCGGGCCGGAGGCAGCAGCGGAGGGGGGTATCGGAGCGGGGCGGCGCGGCGCGGCTCGGCTTGGCCCGGCCCGGCCCGGCCCCCGGTAACGCCCCGTGACGCGGCGCCGCCCTTATAGCGGGCGGCGGCGGCGCGGAGCCGCAGTGCGCACAGAGCTCCGCTTCCCGCCGCAGCCATGAGCACCGGCGTGTACCAGTCCCCCATGGAGGTGGCTGTCTACCAGCTCCACAACTTCTCTATCTCCTTCTTCTCCTC
Organism: Crypturellus undulatus; assembly: GCA_013389825.1. NCBI lineage: Eukaryota > Metazoa > Chordata > Aves > Tinamiformes > Tinamidae > Crypturellus > Crypturellus undulatus. The sequence goes on along the minus strand of VWPW01026756.1, from coordinate 36,592 downwards.
CCTGCTCGGAGGGGACGTGGTCTCCGTGAAGCTCGACAACAGGTAGGGGCAGCCCCACTACCGGCCGCCCTGCTCCTCGTGCCTGGGGGGACCCTCGGTGGTTTGGGGTTGAGGAGGGGACTTGATGGCCTTGCAGCCCCCGCTGCATTGTGGCACGGCACGGGGTGACGATCAGTCCCCAGTGCCTTGAGCGTGGCACAGAGCCGGGAGCGGGACTGCCCGGGAAGTGGGAGACGCTGCTAACCGCCCTGCCTCTCTGCTCTCTTCCAGCGCCTCTGGAGCCAGCGTGGTGGCCATCGATAACAAGATCGAGCAGGCAATGGTGAGCCGACCTCGCGTGTACCCCGGGGTGCCCGTGCTGTGGTCCCCATGCTGGTGGTGCGGTGGCCGGGAGCAGGGGGGCCGGGGTCCTTTGTCTGCTGCCCGCCGCTGGCAGAGCTCATTGGCTCCGGCAGCGCCGCAGTGCGCAGGGAGCAGCGCCCGGGGAGGCACGGCCCAGCGCACGGCCTGNTGCTAACCGCCCTGCCTCTCTGCTCTCTTCCAGCGCCTCTGGAGCCAGCGTGGTGGCCATCGATAACAAGATCGAGCAGGCAATGGTGAGCCGACCTCGCGTGTACCCCGGGGTGCCCGTGCTGTGGTCCCCATGCTGGTGGTGCGGTGGCCGGGAGCAGGGGGGCCGGGGTCCTTTGTCTGCTGCCCGCCGCTGGCAGAGCTCATTGGCTCCGGCAGTGCTGCAGTGCGCAGCGCCCGGGGAGGCACGGCCCAGCACACGGCCTGGGGACAGGGTGCCTGGGATGGACCTTGGTGCTGAGGCACATGGAGGCAGGCTATGTGGGTCCCAAGAGCAGCAGGAGCTGCCGTTGGGGGAGTACAGGAGGGAGAAAGCCTCTGGAGACGCTGGGAGCAAAGGGCTTGGAGAAGCCTGAGGTTGCTTCTGGGTCTGGACTGGCAAGTGGCTGGGGGGACAGAGCCCTGCAGGGTAGGGGGAGGCAGCCCCGAGGGTCTAACGGTGGAGTGACGGGCTGTTGGTTGGTTCTTTGCAGGACCTGGTGAAAAATCACCTGATGTACGCTGTGCGGGAGGAGGTGGAGGTGCTGAAAGAGCAGATCAAAGAACTGTTGGAGAAAAACTCCCAGCTGGAGCGAGAAAACAGCCTTCTGAAAACCCTCGCTAGCCCCGAGCAGCTGGAAAAGTTCCAGTCGCGGCTGCCTGCGGAGGTGCTGAGCCCGCAGGAGCAGAGCCCCGGGGCACCAGCCCCAGCTCAGCACGCCGGGGGCTCTGCGGTATAAGGTGGCTCTGTCCTTGGGGTGGGCAGAGCCACGGAACTCTTTCTACTTCCAATCTCCCGCAAAGTCGTTTCCGCCTTCGTATCACGGAGGACTGCCAAAGCCCGGCACCTGCAGGGGTGCTCGGAGGTGCCCTCGGGCAAGCCCGTCCAGACATTGAGCCAGCTGCTGCCTCCTGCACGGAGATGCTCTTCGCCAAAGGAGACGCGGGGCTGCAGCGGACACCCCTCTCCCCATGCCGGCCAGCCTCCCCCCACCATGCACTGGGAGGAAAACTGTGGGCTCTGCTGAAACCTGGGAGCCTGCAATGTGCCGGCGGGGCCTTGGGCACACGCGTGGGAATACAATGTTGGAAAAGGCGCACGCTGAGCCCTGGGCCTGTGCTGCACTGTGCAGCAGGGGGGTCTCTGTCTGGCAAAGACTGAGCTTAGAAGAAGACGGTTGCTTCACGAGAGATAGCAGCGTGTCCCCGGAGCCTGCTGCAAACCAAAGCTGACTTGAGGCAGCAGCGCCGGTGCCATGCGCAGTACAGTGCATGGCTGCACGCACATCAGCGTGGGGATTACAAGGAAATGCTTGGTTTTGTAGTTGGGGTATCTTCTGCAGACGCATCTCTGCGTGAACGCACGCAGATAAGAGGCGAGCAGGCACCAGGGTGCTGCCCAGGGGCCGACGTGCCCATCTCCATAGAGCTGGGGGCCCTCGAGGCGAGCCTGGAGCGGTGGCGAGCGGATGCACGGTGCTGCCTGTCCCGCGCCGTGGGGTGGGGGGCAGAGCGACAAGGACGCGCTCTGGCCCATGGGGCTCTCAGGGAGCCACCAGCCTGTGCCCCAGCAGCGCGCTGGGAAGGGACGGGACGTCTGCTTCGACGTCAGACTGTCAGAGCAGTGACATCGCTGTGTAAATCTAGGTAGAGGTGGCAATAAACTCTACTTTTTTATACATCCCGGCTCCTGCAGCTCTTTGTCGTGGTTGGGAATGGGTTGGTAGCAGGGGGGTGGTAGGTGCTGGGCAGGCATTGACCGTCTCTACCCTACTCTGTATCCTGGGGCTCTTCTTTTCTAAGGCTGGGAAAAGATCCTTGCTCCCACAACTCCTGGGCAGCACAGGCAGCTTTTGCTCCCCGGGACTGTGTCCCCAGCTTCCTCCTTCCACTTGCCCTTGGAGGCAGCTGGGATGGTGTGTGCTTCCTCAGCCATGCTCATGCCAATGAGATGTGGATTCTAAGGGAGCCTATGACATTGGGGTGACAGTTCAAGGCCAGTGGGTACCAGCAGCACCAGGAGATGTGTGAGACACACAGTGTCTCAAGGCAAGGCCTTTTCCTCACTGCTTTAGCTCTCTGCCTTAATCAGCCCCCAGTGCAGGGTGAGTCATCACGGAGCCGCCAGTGCTGAGCACCCTCGACTCCTTGGCAACATCACATAAACACCAAAACATGGGCTGGTGCCTCAGCCTGAAACCGTTTTGGGGTATCCAGCCTTTTCCTGGGCTGGTGCTGAGCTGGGAGCCAGCCCTGGCCCTCTGCGAGCAGCTCTGTGCCCTGGCTCCATGTGAGGGATGCAGAGAGGGCATTGCTTGGAATAGGGAAGTCTTGCCTGCCACCTCTGCCCATCCTCACTCCCCTCTGGGGACTCCCAGAATGTCCAGTGGGGGAACGGGGACAGTGCGGTGGGGACCTGCCCTGCAGTGCCTGCTGCAGTGCAGTAGGGCAGTAGCTCAGCCCCCTCAAAACACTGCCTTCCACCAGGGCTCCAGAGAAGCCTCCTCCTGTGGGCAGAGCCCTCTCCGCTCCCCAAAGCGTGGTGTGACACGGCGCAAGCCAATGGCACGGGGCAGCCCAGGCAGAAACCCCTCCCCGCGGTGGGCACATGCCACCGCTGGAAGCCACTGCTGTGCCTTGCTGAGCTGCCACAGCCAGCTCCTGGCCTTGGGAATGTTCATTCCCCAGTGCGGCTGAGCAAGTTCCCAACCCCTGCTGTACCCCTGCTTCCCTCAAGGGCACAGCAGCACCAGTTCCCCCTTGCTATTCCCATCGTCAGAGGAGCTTATGATACTGCCAACCTCTTCCCACCACCCCAAGAGCATGCCCAGCTTGACAAACTGGGCACAAGTAGTGCCTGGGCATCCTGAGGTGGAGGGGGAAGGGGACAGGAGACAGGGCACAGGGACAAGTCACACTGAGCATGTGTCTCTAACAGCGGCCTGTGTGGCTGCCCCGGTGTGGGCAGCAGAGGGTTAACACGCTCCCGTGGTCATCACAGGCTGCACCACTTCCTGCTGCTCCGCAGCGCCTGAAGGGTTAAGGCGCCGCCTCAGGAAGCCTCAGGAAGCTTCTAAGAAATGGCTTATTTGTCAAAAACGAGAAGCGGCTGCCGCCCTGAGCCGCGTTTTCCCAGGCGTGGCGTGATGTAGGCCCGGCCCCGGGCTCCCGCGCAGCAGCATCCAGCCCCCGCACATGTTTCTCCACGCGGCTGCTGGGGAGCCAGCAGAGCCTGCACCAGCATGCCGGGGCACGGAACAGCTCCTGGCACCGACTTGGCGCCTCAGACTTGCTGCAAAGGGGGCACCAGCAGCAGGGGGGACTGTGCACCTGCTCCTTCCTCCTGGGCCGAGGTGTATGTGGGGCCAGAAGGGGACCCAGGCCAGGCTGAGCCCCCTCAAGACCAGGACCTGGCCCTACATGTGCATGTGGACAGTCTCTGATGGTTCCTGATGATGACCCTGCAGCCAGGGCTGTGTCAGGGAGCACCTCCTGCCCTGCCGGTCCCTGCTGTGCTCCGCGCATTCTGAACACCAAGAGTCCATCTGGGAAAGTTCGGCTGCCGCCAAAGCAGACGGTCTTATGCAAGCAGCCCTCCCAGCTCCTCACGTACGCAGTGTCTCAGCCCAGCCCCGAGGGAGCCTTGCGCACGAGCGAATGGCTGAGAGTTTCCATGTAGCCCGGAGATCCCAGTCTCCTCAAGCATCTACATCGCCTCTCGCCCATGAGTTAGCCCAGCTCCTGCTGTGTTGGACCTCTCATGGGACCAGGAGCCCTTTGAAAAGGGAAAGCTGGGTTAAGAAATGGAAGCTCCCGCTGGAGAGCAGTGTGTATGAGTCATGCTCCCCAATCTGAGCAAGGAACAGCTCAGTGTTGTGGGCACCCATGTGCTACCTGTTGGCAGGCCCAGAACAGAGGGAGTGAGAGCTGCCTGGAGCTCTTACTCCCCTGTTCCAAGGGGAACTCCCTTGTTCCAAGGGGAACAGGAGCTCCCCAGGGATTGTGGGCATCATTCGCCCAAGAATGAAGTGCAAATGCTGCATCCCCTCCACAGCTGAGCAAATGCTCTAAAGGAGAAGTCAGAAGGCAGGTGGACGAGCTAGCTTCAGGGCTGGACCAGGGGCACTGCCATTTACCTGCCCAGGACTCCCTGCAGCGAGACAGACAGGGGAGCACAGGGGTTACTCATCACTTGAGCCCAGGTGGTGCTGAAGGTTGGGAAGATGCTCCTAGCATGGGGGAGCAGAGACATGGAGATTTCTTATCCTTCCCCCAACCCCATCAAGCTAGACCAGCTCCCGAAGGGCTCCATCCTCCAACATGCAACACGAGCAACTGCAGAGTAACTGGTTCAGCAGGTTCGGGGATGGGACCACTCAGGATGCGATTGCAGGGGGTCACTGCAGCTCGAGTCAAGAGAAGAGAAGAGAAGGCAGCTCTTTCTAGCATACATGCCAGGACCAGTCTCTGGCAGAGCTGCTGGCAAGGTTGCCCATCGCAGGTGTGTCGCAACCATGCCCTGTGCCAGCTCTGCCTGCCCACGGGCACTGGCAGCGTAGGATCCAGGTAGCGCCTCCCACCAGGGTACAGGGAGTCCTTATGGAGAGGCTGTTACTATCCTGGAGTTAGACAGCATTATACAACCGGGAACCAGCCCAGATGTGCGCTCTCCACACCTGCCACCAGCACAGGGAGAACAGCCCCGGGAGACCAAGTCTGTCACCTCAATGAGTGTTCCAGAGTGGGACAGGGGTTTAACCTGCCTGCTCGTCCATGCACACACTCAGCCCTGGTGCCCTCATGCCCTGCCCGAGCACGAGCTGACCTGTCCAGGAGGGACAGGGTGAGGGTCCGCAGGGAAGGGACTCCGGCAGCAGGATCTGAGCAAGGGTGGGGGCTGCGGCCAGGCACCCTCGTTTGAGTACATCCTGTTCCCTGGTGGTTTGTGGTCTCCAATGCTCTGCCTCAAACCCAGCCTGCAAGCACTGCTGGTGTTAGGAAGTGATAGAAACCCCAGGTGGTCAATGAGTGCCCAGCACCAAGCAGAACTGATGCTTCAGGTCTGTGGGATGCACAGGCCTGGGACACATCCTGTGACCCCGCTGTGCTGCCTGCCCTTGAGCATGTCACTTCTCTCCCTGCTCCACTGAGAACAGAGCCTGGACAGAGCTGGTAGAAGATTGCCATCCTGGCCAGCTGCTCCCCTTTGCCCTTGTCTCTGGGCTCAAGCATCATCCTTGCAACCTCATGGGCAGCAAGATGAGTTTTCCCATTGGAAAAAATGGGAAACATCAACATGGTTTGTAGCCATATCCCATGGGCTATAGCTGTATCCTCAGTCTGTGGCCTAGTCAAATGTTGGAGAGACACTGCTTCCCTAAGGATCCATGCCACAGCTGCTGTCCAAGGGATTTTGCACAGTCCAACAGGCTCCAACAACTAACCCAGCATGTTAACCCTCTGATTTGTCACCAGCAGCATTACTGCTACCCTGTGACACTTCTGCTTTCCCTTTCCAATGTTAATTTGTGCATTTTCCAACCAGGAGCTCCACTAGGAGATCTGGAGTTCTGCTCAAACTGAGCTTCTCTGAAAAGTCCCATGGGCTGTAAGTTCATAAGCTCCCTCCGAGCACCTGGACTCCCTGCACTCACTCACGGCCAAAGGCCCCCAAAGGCTGCACCCTTTCTCTGCTTTAAACCCATTTACTTATTTCACCAAAAGTGCCTCCTCGCTCTCATATAATAAACCTTCCCTGCATCCTAACAACTCTCAAGTTCTTCTCCCACACAGAGGATGGAGATGGAGCTGCAGCAAAACTACATAGAAGATGCAGTCAAGCCCTGCTGTGCCCAGTGTGGAGAGAGCTACCTAGCTCCCTAGAGTCCCCACAAGGTAGGATACATGGAAAGATAAGTTTTATGCCCATGGTGGCGTGGCTTTATTTTATGGTAGCCCTCTGGATGGGCATCTTTCAGGGATGAGCCAGTGGCAAAAGCTGGCATTGCAAAACTGCAAAGGATTTCAACTCCCTGGGCACAAACAAGGTTGAACAGCCCCACGGAGCTGAGCTTAAGAAAGGAATGGCAAGAGAAGAGTGGTCATTCTCACCTCAATGGGAAGAAGATGGGGTTTGAGGATTGCCTTTGAGACCAGGGCAGCCAAACAGTGGGCAATGCTGGTGACCAGCAGCATCAAGAGGAACCGCTGAAGGTGAAGACTGGGAGCGCTGCGTGGGAGGTTGGAGGGTGTCACAGTATACACAAACAACATGAAATTACTCCTCCCGACCTGACAGAGAAGAGTCTCTGCCAGGGCCAGCGTGGCTGCTCTGCAAGGTTAATGGTATCTGCTGGAGGAGATAAGAGCACCGCTGAGCATTGAAATGTTCCCAAGAAAGTGAACTTCCTCATTCTTGAAGGAGAAAGGGAGATTCATCTGGTGTAAACAGCACCAGAACAAATCAATCAATTAGAAAAAGCAAGTCCTTCAAGCCAGATAAACACTCGGGAACCCGGAAGGCTTTCATGTAGGAAGAGACACACTTGGAGCAAACATTTCTGCCCAGGGGACTGAAACATAATGAATGAGCAATGTGAGTTAAAGAAGGTGCTAGGGATTAGCCAGGATTTAGGGGCCTGAGGGACCTTGCCAATTTGGTTTAATTGATCATTAGAAACAGTATAATCACCAGGGAAATCAGTGTGGGAAATCCAGGCGGCCAGGCTCGGGGAGCTCGGTAAGCCGGTGCTTACAAGAGGGCACGAGTCGCTGAGGGGTTCTGTCCATCGCAGAAGGCGGTGCAGACCTTCCTAAGCAAGAGCTGCTTTGCTTGCCTTGCAAAACCCTCTGCCCGGGAATGACCATGACCCTGCCCTGGCAGAGGGGCCGACCACCCTGGTGCTGTGCTCTGTCAGGCAGATCTGCCCACCGTGCTCAGACCCAGGGGCAATGTTTTGCCTGGACCAGAGAACAGCCGAGGGACAGGTCTGACTGGCACAGGTTGGTTTGCACCTTGGTGAAGGCTCATATCTGCCTCCTGTCCCTCCTACTCTTTTTGTCCCACTTCCACCCCAAGCCCAGGTTTGCCTAGGGTCCATGACCTGGAAAGGGGCACAAAGCCAGCTGGTGGCCTCAGTACAGGTGACACAGATGTCTGAACATTGGGTTTGATCCAGTCGGGTGCCTCAGCTCTGCTGGAAGGGAGACAAGCCCTGTTCCCTGCAGGTGGCAACCTGCATGGCTGATCCTGAGCTGCCTGCACAGCAGTGCACTGTGGCCCGGCCACTCTCCAGGGGACATGGAGGCATCAGGGCTGCTCTTCTCAGTGCGAGCATGAGGGCCACAGCACCATCTTCCCTGCAGTTGTTTGCACACTTGTGACACTGGCCATGGGCTCTCCTCACTTGGGACTCTGGTCCATCTGTGACAGATTCCCATCATTCCCAAACACGGCCAAGGAAATTTATCCTGAGCTCAGCACCCAGGTTTCATTTGTTTGTTTTTAAGGACATTCATGGTTTAACCTGCGAACCTTCCAGAGTATCTTAATGATTAACAGGGACGCAGGTTGCCTAAGAGCTACTGGGACATGAACTGAGCAAGACTGCCTACCCCGAACAAACAGAAACAGCCTTGGCCTGGGAACAGTGCCAGCTCCTCGTCGTTTACAGTTTTGTGACTCCTACAATAGCCATTTGCTCTCACAGTTGGTGGCATGCGAGGCTACCCTTCCCCTTGCCACCCAAGGGTGACTTGCTTTTGCGAGAGACACCCATGGGAGCCTGATCCCTTCCCCTGCCGTGCAATGTGTGACTGCTGGGGCACTGGTGGGGCCACGCTGTGTGGCTCAAGGTCCTCCAGGCCCTGTAAGAAGAGTGGGACTTGGCTGGAGAGCTGTGGAGCAGCTCGGCTGAGGCTTGTCCCTGCTGCTGGGAGCTCCAGGGCAGCTGCCAAGCTGCAGTGGCTTTTAAATGATCTTGTCAAGTCTAGGTAGAGTGCAGTAATGGGGCCAAGACCTGCCAGCAAGTCCAATCTGTGCATGTCTTGGCTTTTGAGGTGAGTAGATAGACCAGGATGTATGTTTTGTTCATGTCTCCTAGCACATGGGTGGAAATATCCCTGCAGCCTCCCTGAGTTGGCAGTAAGGGGAAGGAGGTTGGGCCAAGGGACCTGAGAATGGCCCAGCACAATTGTCATCTGTCAGGTTTGAGTAGGGACCGCCATGGAAGACCTCTATGGCTCCAAGTGACCTATGACATTGCTTGGAAACCCTGGGACTGCTCCTGTTACTGGGCGCCAGGGATGCTCACCCTCCATCAGCCAGGCCCTGAACATCCACGGGTGTAGGTGGCAGCATGGCATTGCCAGGTTCCCACTCTTATCTCCACTCCTGCGTGCCTTATGTGTTTGCCAAGTCAGGTGTGGTGAGGAGGAGGGGAATCTCAGGCCACTTTGCTGCCATACAAGGGCAGGAATGCGGGCACAGGTCGCACCCAGCTCCTGCTACCTGCCCGCCACCCCGAATGCACCCATGGTCACTTCTACCTCCTCCTCGGAAGTCTATGTTCCTGGGAAAGGTTAAGCATGGCCAAGCCCTTGCTTGTGTCCGGCTCAGGGAGTGGCGTGGAGCTCCATCCATAGCCATGCCTTGTACGTGACCTCTGTCCTGTTCGGCGAACCTGAGGAGGTGGCAAAGTCCAGCACCAGTTCTGCGAAGGCTCTGATAAGCCCTGGCAATCTTAGGCACTTACTGTAAATTACTTCTTCTATAATAAGCCATCGATCCTGTCAAAAAAAAAATGCCCAGATCATGCAACCCACGAGGGTGATTTATGGGGCCCTGTCTGGAGAACATGACCCCTGCGAAGCGGAAGGGCCCCCTTAGCCAACTGCCTTGAGAGGCACTTCCAACCCCATCCCTGCTGCCCCTACGCTGGGCTAGGACCAATTCCACAGAGCCTCTAGGCGATCCCTCCACTCGCAGGGGATGCCAGGACATTGAGCACCTGCAGGTGCTCCCAGAACCCCCTCCCTGGGCCTGGGGAGGGCACATTGTACAGAGGAGATGAAACGTTGGCACTGCAGGGATCTGCGTGGCCAACCTGCTCAGCGCTCGCTGCCTTCCCCGCAGCCAGCGGGGTCACGGCCCGCCGCCGCCGCGGGCTCAGATAAGCGGCCTCGCAGCTGGCTGGCGACGCGGCCTGGTGTTCAAGCGTGTTTGTTTTGACTGAGCGCTCTTGTGCCCAGCAGTATCGCATGCAAGAGGTGAAACCGTCGGCTGCTCGCCCCGGCTCTGTGCGCTGGAGTCTGCGGCTTTCACCCTGGGCAGGGGTAGCGGTTGCTCCCAGGGTAAGATCCATAGCTGCTTTCCAGGGCTAGCCCACCCGGCTGTATGCTCATTGGGAAGGCTGTGCACAAGCTGGGTCTTTGCTTTTGGTCTTTGCTTTTTGGTGGAGAACTCGGCCAGCTTTGCAGCAGGCACCGCAGGTTGTGGCAGAGGCAGGGAAGTGGTTCACCAAGCATTTCCGAGAAGGGCAATCCAGGCAAAAGTCATGGCTCTGCTCGCTGCAGTGAATAACAAGAGCATATGGATGAGGTCAAACAAGATGGCTAGAGAAGGTCTGAGGAAAATCTTTGCCCTTCTGGAGTAGCTATGGACTCTGTTCACACTCCTGCCAGTGCAAAATAGGTACAGCCCTCCAACCTCCCCTCTCCACACCTGCAGGAATATCCTATCTTCCTCTTCTCGGCTCTTCTCTCCGAGCATAAACATCTCCCCAGCAAAAGCCTATTCCAACCAATACAGGCTTTGCCAATGGCAGGACACCGTGAGGCAACAGCCGGGTCTGTGCCATGGGAAAGTTCTCCCAGGTCCCAGATGGGGGTGTGGGAATCGATGGAGCTCAGGGAATTGCGGGGCTTGCCAGCACCCTGTTACTGATTCTCCAGAAGGGAGACCTTTGCTCCATGGAAAGTTCGGGAATCGGGGCCGGCAGGTGGGCAGAATCCTGTCTCCAAACCCGCTGTGTCAGCTCTCCTGCCTTGCAAAGAGCTGCTGTGGGGCCACAGAGGGGCTCAGCAGTGCTCACTTTGGGCCACGTCCGTCCCAGCGCTGGCCACACACCAATGCCACCAGGGCAGGGAAGGCAGCACAGCAGCAGTCCCTGGACCTCCACTTTGCCAGGGGGAGGGATTGCCGGGCCCTGGAGTCACTTATTGACTGTGTCAGCTCCTAGCGGGGACCTGCTTCCTCCCATGGAGGCTCCTAATTAAACTGATTTCTTGGATGGCTCCAGCCATGCAGGAGCCGGAGGCTTTGTAGTTGCAAGGCCCCTCGGGCCACCGCTGGGGTCTCCTTGCCCCCCCCAGGCGCCATCCCCATCCATGGGGCAGCACCTGCTCTCTTATATAACACCATGGCCCTGATTCCCGCCCTGGGGCAGCGCCGCCGGCTGGCCCCACTGCTCCGCAAGCACCGGATTGGGAACATATCCCAGCGGGATACGGAGTGCCGGGGGACTGTCCCGCCTCACCAGGCAAAAACAAGGCAGCGCCACGCTGGGAGGGGAGCTGCAGGCGCCTCTGAAGCTGCCGCGCGGGCCGCGCCGCGCAGGCGAACCCAGGTCCCGCCGGTGCCAGCCCGCTGTGCCCAGGAGCCGTGGCGCGAGCGAAATGGCACTTCAAAGCCCTTCTTGCTTGGGCTCCTCACTGCTCCCTCCGCTGCACCGAGAGGGAGGATGTGGCCAGGGAGGAGGAAAGCAGGCAGAAGCAGGGACCCCATGGGTCTGGGGGCCAGCACAAAGTGCAGCAGCTTGTCCACCCCCATTCCTAGGCTTTGGGGATAGGCAGCACCAGGGAAAAGGGCTTCCTTATGGCAGTGATGTTTCCTGCTCCTTGACTCGCAAGCCTGGGGCAGCCTGGTGAACCCATGGGGTCAGTGCGCATCCCTTCCCCAGGGCCCTCATGTCTCCTCCGCAAGGCCTCTCTCCCTTTTGCGAGCTGGCCTGGCCCTCTGTGTACCAGGAGGGATCTTGCAGCAAATGCTCAGACCACGTGCAAGGGGGTATGTCCTGCATCACGTGTGCAGCACCGGCCGTGCGGGTCCCCGTGCCAGCCCAAGGCCTGGGGCGCTGCCAGGCGCATTGCATCAGCACAGGGGACACCGGGGCTGGGGCAGGCTGGAGCTGGCTGCCACCAGCCCGCACACAGAGCCCGCTGGTGCCGCCACCGCTGCTGGCACCGTGGGAAACTGCGCACGCACGGAGCCACGCACACAGCCACACGCATGAGCCACAGGCTCCAGGGATGCAAGAAAGGCCAACGCTCCGGAGGTGCCAGAAAGACCTTGCTGCAAAGGAAGGTGTGTGTGGTGTGCTGCAAACACACCGTGTTTCAGTGATTCAGCTCTTGAAGCAGAGATGAGAAAGAGGCTTTTCACTGATGTGGATATCTTGCAAGCAGCTGCCATTCCCCTAAGTGCTGAGAATGAATGTAAAGGTGGCCAGGATCTGACCCGCAGTACTCAGAGGAGTCAAAAGGCTGAGTGCTGCAGACTTGGGAAGACAGGGTTATTATCGCTGTTCTTAGTGCTGCAAAGACAAATTACTGCTATTGCATCCCCACTGGCATCATCACCATCATCATTTCACACAGAAATTGCAGCTCTATTTGCAGAAGTGCAGCAGGAAGCAGCGAGAACCCCCATGCAGGTGACTGTGCTGAAGATGCAGGAGCAGGTTGTCCCCCCTCTCCAGCGGGTTGACTGCCCGGGAATCAGCTTCAAAGTCTGAAGGTGCCTCAGTACCCAGACAGATGAGTGGGACTGGAGACAAGGAGATAACTCCAAGTTAGTCTAATGATCCCAGGGATATGTGTCTGTTCCCTGGCTAGCTCCTAAGTGCCATGCAGAAACTCCTAGCGTTTCAAGAGAACATCTACCTGGCAGTACCCTGGCAGGTCTCACTGGTCTGTCTGCCAGGGAGGACACCCCATTCATGGGAAGGGACTACCCATCTTGCCAGCTCTCCTCCCATCCAATAAATGTCTCTGCTAATGGGTGGATTATTGTGGAATTACAGGTTTGTGCGATAAGCGGGTCTGGTTTGTGGGCTACCTAGGGACAGGGATTACCCTGGGACAGTGGCTTCGTGCCAGCACCTCCCCAGCCAGAGCTGACTCGCCACGCCGCGCTGCAGAGCACTGAGCCCCGTGCGTGGCTGGCACCCAGCCCAGCTGGACCCGGCCCTGCTCCCTTGGGAAGCTCTGGGCAGAGCACCCCGGCACACCAGCCTTGCACAGGCAGGCGGTGACGCTGCCCAGCTCCGACCTCCAGCTCCTGGGGAGCCCACAGGACCATGGTGGGGTCCCGCTGTGTGGCCGTAGCTCCTGGCTATGCTGCAAAGACTGTGTGTGAAGAGCAATGCACCTGGGAGCCAGCATTGCCCAAAACGCTGCAGGGCAGTGGGAAGCAATCCTCACCTTCCCGTAACTGTTTGCTCTTCCCTAATTTTCACACCTACGAGAAGCACTTGGAGAGCCAGAATATGCAGCTCACACCCAGCAAAGGCCTCTCTGCTGCGCTGTGGCTGCCTTCACTGCCTTCCTCCAGGCAGTCTTGGGGGAGCAAAGCACCAGTGCTCTCCGGGCCTGCAGGGGCCGAGGAGCGCGCGATGCGGCTGGGACACACTGTCCCTGGCAGAATGGAGCTCAAGGAAAGGATTCTGCCCAGTCTCACATCTGTCCTGCTGTGCACAGCGCAGCAGTGACGCTGCACATGCGTTCTCTGCTAAACGCAATACATATCCCTGCGGAGGGCAGGAAGCTCTTTCTCACCCCGGAAAACAAATCCCCCCTCTGAGCTAAGGATTACGCTAAGGGGATTGTTGCAGCAGCAGGACGGCCCGCACAGCTTTCCCGCTGCCTCTGGTACCGCAGCGGCAGGGAAGGAGCACGCACATAGGGATGCACAAGCATGCAGAGACACCCTGTCTCTCCCAGTCCCTGCGGGTCTGTCCTGTCCTGCAGAAGAGCTGCCTGTTTCTCCAGCAGAAACACTGAGATTCTCCTGATAAGCCCCACTCTCATGAAAAATGTTTTCTGTCAAAAGATGCATTTTGGTGAAATATTTCCATCCAGCTCTGCTCCGGCATGCCCTGCCCTCAGGTGCTGAATCCCACCAGCTTCCTGCACAGCTCCACTCATCTGTGGCAGCATCACTCTCCTCTGCCTGCCTGGTACAAACAGGAAAATTTGCCCCTTGAGGGCAAGGAGTTTTCTCTCCTAAGGCAAGGAGAGAAAACATCACTGTGGTGTATGAGGGTCTAACCAGCAGCTGGTGCTCACTGCCTTGACTGAAGGCCAGGCTACCAGCACTGCCCTTCTTATCTGCATCCCTGCCCCATGGCTGGGGGTGACCTGCTTCTGCCCATGGCTCAGGGCTATTGCCTGTGTTCTCCCTCCCACTGCCCAGGTGCCAGGAGTGACCTCAGCTCTCGTTCCCGTTCCCTGCAGCTGTGACAGGCCAGGAGCCCAAGGAGGGAAGGCGGCGTGTTTGCTTCATGACCCGGAGGATGCTTTGAGATCCATGAACTTCTCATCTTGCCCTGCCTGTAGGCCAAGCACCCAGTGTGCTCATCCCTGTGGCATCCAGGGCAGCGATGTGCCAGGAGCCAGGCACAGCACTCTATATAAGTTCAGGGCATTTGCTTTCTGCGTACTGCTCCCATTCCTGTGTCAAGCAGGCACTGGGCCAAAAATGCCCTTCTCCTCCTACCTCCCCACAGGAACAGGACTAAAGGAGAAAGAAAGTTCACAGAAGAGTCTGGGGAGAGTAACCAGACCCCAGACATGTTATCTCTGTGGCACAACACAGCCTCAGCCCTTTCCCACCTGCAAGCTACTCTGCCAGCTCTGCTCTGATGCAATATGATGCCTTTACGGGCAGAGGAAAAAGCCGAAGGGACTTTCTAGACCAAACCACTTCCAAGAGCCAGTTCCCAGACACATCAAAACCAGGACATTTCCTTCCTGCTTCAGCCTTTATTTTTTCATTAGAACTGGATTATTTTTACTGAAGCCATAAACCCTGAAATAGGCAGTTTTCCTGCTGACTGTTTCTTCTGGTAATTCCCCTCTCCTCACCCAATTTTCAGGCCTAAAAGATGTTACACATGATGCTTGACAAGCTTGAAGGAAGGCTGGCAGGGAAGATCATCTCTGGGTAGAGAGTTGCAATACACTGTATTTTTAGAAGCTGGAGATAGCCAGCCTCATACCACCCCCCTCCATCAGCCAAGTCCTACCCAATCAATCTGGACCCTTTTCACTTTACTTTGGATCTTTGGGGCAGGATGTTTTGTGGCATCCAGCCTACTTCCATCCCAATAGTGTCCAGCCTACTTCCATCCCAATAGTGTCATGCAGAAAAACACATTTCTCTTTTTTGGACTCTTCAGGCCCAGAGTTCCACACCACCACATCTGTGTGTGGATGCTAGGAGCCCGTGCCGCACCTCTTCCTGCGTCTGGACCCTGGCCGAGCTCTCGTTTGGCTTCGCAGGAGCTATTGTTCTGCCTGCTACCATGTTTGGGTGTTTTTGAGCTGGTTGATGAGTCAGATCTTCACTCCCAGGGCTTGTTTACCCAACTGTTGTAGGAGAAGGAAAAGCACGTTTGGCAGCGGAGCAGCCACACGCTGCCCACTGCAGCCAGCACGTGCGGCCAGCCGTGCCACTCGCTCACACACTAGTGCCATGGCAAGGGACAGTGTCTCCTTTGAAAACAGCTTGCTGGGCCCTTCTCGGTGGCCAGGAGATGAAGGATTGTGTGGGTAGGCTCATGTGGGAGGCAGAGCCCAGGCTCAGGCGTTCACATAGGGTTGGGAAGAGTTGGGTTTAGCCCCTTCTAGCAGGATTGGCTCAATAGCTTCTTTTCTTTTTCCTCCAACTAATCTTGATGCTAGGCAATTTCTTGCCTAGCAATAGTTGTGCCAGCAGCACAGATATTCCCCTGACCCATCACAGGCTTTTTCAGCAGACGGCAGCTGGATCCCTTCACATTCCTGCCTAGCAGAGCTGCCATTATGGTGTCTTGGAACTGGGCTATTTCCCAGCCTGCCTCGAATAGCAGCTCGGCAAACACAGCACAAAAATCCCCAGCCCTGAGAAATGATTCACTGCTCTCCCGCCTTGCCCCAGGCACCCGATGATATCCACAGCCAAAAGGATACCCCCTGGCACTGTGCCTTAATGTAGACTAGGAGTCACGGCGGGAGCAGGATGTCTTCAAAATCCCCAAGACTTCTCCAGGTGGCCCTGATTCCTCCACCTGGATTCCTTCATCTGGATGCCAGGGAAGTCTCTTTTGCAGAGGCTCTGAGTGTGCAGCTAGCACTAAGCAGGGAGGCTCCAACTCAGCTGGCCAGGAGCATGAGAGCAAGAGTCAGCGGGAGGGAAGGCTGGTGCTTGTAGGACCCTGCAACACTGTTTTCTCCACAAGGGACATTTCTTTCTCCACAGTTTTCATCTTAGCAGGCTTCTTTGCTGAGAGTATTGATTTTGTGCTGAAGAAATAAACTTTTTTCCAAATATACTTTTTGGATTAGTCAGTTCTCAGTCATGAAACATCTGTTTGACAAAGAAGAGAGACATGGAAAATTGATTGAAGCAGACTCCTCCAGCTTTTTTTATTTGTTCTTCTTTGCTGCACACCCTGAGCTTGCCCTTAGCAAAGCTCTGCTGGGAAGCTCTGCCCACCCCATGGTGGCACAAACCTGGGTGTCCCAGCTCCTTAGGGCTCAGGCACAATGTCCTCACCCGCCCTGCACAGACCAAGGGGCTTTCTTGCCTCTTGCTTCCAAGCTTCCTTCCCACTGCAGTGTGGTGCTCTACATTCCTGCTTAGCCTCCACATCCACAGCTCCTTGCTGTGTCTCTTGTCCTCCTGGAAACTGCCTTCTGGTTCTGCCATCCACCCTGCTGATTTGGGCTCCTTTAATTTTCCATGGGTGTGAACGAGGTGAGCACTTGCCAATCCATGCAACTTAGGATGTTTGAGTGAATACGTATGGATGCAAGTGCCCATGGTGGAGAGGTACAGAGTGCTCTGCTCCCACCTGAGCTCCAGGTCACCCAGGTCTTGCAGGATCAAGAGGTGGAGAAGGCAGAAACCATTCAACCAAGAGCAAAGACCACCTGCTGCAGAGCGCCAGGCAGCCCAGCTGAGACCACCTGCATGGAGCATCCCACGAACCCTCTGCCAGTTAGAAGGAAACTTTTGGGGGTCAGTCCACCTCCTCGTGGCAGCACTCAGGGATCTCACCTGGCTGCTCTCTCCAGACATTCCCAGGTTTTCCTCCATCCTGTCTTACCTCAGCAGTCTGCTCCCAAATCTGAGCACTTTGAAATGAGAAACTTAAGGCCCAGCCCCACCTGCCTGGCCACAGGCGTCTCACAGCCACTGCCCAAAATAGCTCAAACGGGCCCCAAAATAACTTGCCACTGCCCACTCACTCCATCCGGTAACCCGAGGAAGATGAGAGAGCGTGTGCGTGCAGGGGGGTGGGTGGTGGTGGAGGAACCAGCCCCGAAATACATCCCGTGGGAGCATGAGTCCTCCAGGGCCGTGCAGGAAAACAACTGTTGCTGCGGCAACAGCTTGGCACTTTCGGCTTCCTCCCTCAGAGTGGGGTGAGCAGACGTCAGCAGCGCGCGGCTCCGGCGGCACACGGCTCCCCGCGGAGGTGCCTCCTCCGGGAGACGTGGCTCCCGCAGTGACTCAGGGCTGCCTGAGGCCCCGGCGCCGCCAGGGCCATCAGGGAAGGAGGACCAAAGGGGAAGGATGGTTCCCCTAATCATCCTACTATGCTTCCTCACAACACTTGGACATCACCAAGTCTTGCATGCACCCGCCACATGTCTTTGGCTTGCTGCTTGTGCCACTGCAGCTGCCTTTTTCCCTCTTCCATGGTCCCAAGGCTCACATTTCAGTCACACAAACCTGGGAACAAAAATGGATGTGTCTGTCCCTGACAGCTCATCATGAGAGCAGGCGGGCACAAGATCCCGTTTGGGTATCCTTGTTCTTTGCAGATCTGGCTTAGCCAGTCTCATGAATGGTAGCAGTAACCTGGCCAGTTCTCCGCACATACCTGCCTCCTCTTCCCACCAGCTCCTGGGCATCCTGGGGCCATGCAGGACCAGCCACACATGCAGGAGTTCTGCCTCCACCAAGCTGCAGCATTGCAGACACCTCGCTGTGCTGCTAAGAAGAAGCACAGAGCTGAGGGGCAGGGAGCAGGGGGAGATAAGCAGAGGTGCCACTGAGCATCCTCTCCTCAGGGAAAATGCTCCCTAGCACCCTCACGGTGCTAAGGATGACCCATGCTAAAGGTGAGCTAGCAAAGCACTGCTCAGTTAGAGGAGTTGCTCAGTTAGGGAGATGCTCAGTTAAGAGGCCGTGGGGAAGTTCATCGGTCCCAGGAATGGGAATGGGATAAGCTATACACAGATAAACTCTCTGCCTCCTGGGCATCGGCTTTCTGGTTATGTTCTTTGCGTCTCCCAGGGCATGCTAATCTCCCTCTGTTAAACTGAGGTTACATAAAAATTTCCTCTTTTGGCTTTTTCATTTCAATCTTTCAAGCTTTTGTAGGAGCCCTTCTTTTCACCTTGCCTTTCTCAGAGGTCTCATGGACTCCAGGTCTCGGGATCCAAGCTGTTCAGATGTGCCCCTTCCATTTGCAGCTCCCAAACCTAGGGTGCATGTGAGTGCTGCCCAGCAGTGACTGTCCTCTGCCTCAGAGGTCCCTCTGTTTTTTAGAAGACACAATTGATGGTATGGGCCACCAGCACAGATCCCCAAGCTGCCTGGCACATGCACACCTTCACAGAAGGTCCCCACAGTATTTGTCCCCAACTCCGTGTCCCCAGTTCTCATCTGCAGCACATCAGCTTAGCCCAATGCAGCCAGGTCACTTCTACCTCCACGCCCTCCCTCTTCGCCTGCCAGCACTGCAGGGGGGTCAGGATGGGCTGTGCCGTGGCACGGCCGCTGAGGTGGGCACTTCCAGCAGGGACACACGGCAGAGCAGGGCTGTGTTAGCTGAGCAGGAGCCCCTCCAGCCTCCTCCCTGCTCAGCAGGCCAGCAGTGAGCCCAGGTTGTTATATAACCAGTCAGCGGGGAGATTACAGCAGCTTTCTATTGTGTTTACCAGCTTAAGGCACATCCGGCGGTGAGCAGCTGCAGCCGTGGACGGCATCCAGGGCAGGCCCTCGTCACTCCCATTTATGGAACATGTTTGATCCCTCTGCGAAGGCCAAAGCCCTTTGTGCTGGTGTGCAAGAAGCTGGCTCTGACTCTAGTTTCAGGATGACCCACGGATCCCTCCTACGTGCCACTGGGTTCAGCCTGCTTGAGCCTACGGGCAGAAACGCACTCCAGCCCTTCTCCAGCTTGTGTAGAGTCTTCTCCAACATCCAAAAGTCTCCTCAGAGATTCCCCTAGGCACTCGCAGGCTTCTCTGGGCAAAACTGACCGGAGCAACCCATGGCTCGCTCTGAAGGCAGGGCAGGCACTACCCTGCTCTGGATAGCTGTGAAATCCCGCGTGTGGCTGTGAAGTCCTCTGGCTGCAGCCTCCATGGAGAAAACTCCTTTGCATCATCCCCTGTTGACAGAAAGGGATGTGGCCACTCAAGAGCTAAGCTGACCTAACAAGCCCACGCCAAAGGTCCTGCCAGGTCTGCTTGCTGATGCTTTGTGGTTTAATGTTTGTGAGCAGTAATTTCTCCAGAGAAGACATGAAGGATCAAACAGAACAGCTGTCCCTGGTACTGTACAGGCCTGCTCAACGTCACCACCAAAGCCATCCAAACAAAGAAACTGCAGAGATGTCACTTAAAATCCTAGCCTTTCCCCAGTGCTGCAGCTTTTCACCTGGGAAAGCCAGGGACTATCCCAGGGAAGCAGCTCTACCCACAGTGGGACACAGCAGAGAGAGGCTCCCAAAACCCCTCAACTTGCTCTCCTGAATCCCAGGGCATCTTCTCCCTGGAGTTTCTAAGGCAAACTCCGGAACTCTGCCTCCCTCCCCGACCAGGGTCCAAGATTCAGGCTGGGAGCTTGGACCTCTGGAGTCCTTCCTCACCTCCGTGCTGACACACAGACCATCTCTGTGGACACACTGACAAGTCGCATGGGCTGACCAACCCCCAGGGCTGCCAGGGATCCCCCTCACACCCAGGATACTGGGAACTGCATGTTTGTGTGCCTGCTGTCCTGGATACCAGCCGCTGAGTCACCACATAAGCTGCTTACAGGGGTGAGATGCACAGTCTGTCTTATATTTTCCATAGGAACCCGCGACGACTCATTCACATTTCTGAGGTGGAGAGAGTTTCCAACACACCATCACATAGCAACTGCCCAGGCTCAGAGACCTGGTCAGCCTGGATGTGAAGGGGTGCAAAGAGAGAGGGGTCCTCATTCTGCAGACCCCACGTACACGGCACATGGCCTGCGTGCAGCCCAGCCTGGCAATGCAGGAGCAGCTGGGTGCAATTGAAAGCCCCACATAGGGCTTCTTGGTGTCTTTGGGGCAGGGTATCTGCAGACTGCATGACTGTGGCCATGCAGGGCGGTGAAGGTGCGCGCCACACATGGATGTGGCTGTGGGACAATGTGCTCCATGATGTGCTTGGCCATATTTTGGGGCCCGGCCAGTCCTGCATTTTAGTCTTGACAGCGAGGTATGTGGTGACGAGGTTTCCAGGCAGAGCCTGGCCTAGTTGCAGGACAGGAGCTTGGGGGAAGTGAATTGAGATGACAGCAAGATGAGGCAAAGCTGAGGCAACAGGAGCTGGCAGGCGGGCTCTGGTGTGACGAACACAGCCTGTCACTGAGCAGCCCCAGACTTATAGCAGCTGCTTCTGGGGAAAGTGGAAGGAGAAACCTGACCGTCGGCTTGCTGATGTCTCAGTGTGAGCTCACTGGCTGCTTAGCAGTTCTGAAAGTGGCACTACCAGAGCCCTTTCCCACGGTCCCAGTGCGCTGGGCAGCGCAGAGCAAGAGCAAACCTGTGAGCCCTGCCGGGGCAGCTGCGCTGCACAGCAAGGCTCCAGGTCCGCACCAGCGTGACAAGCACTATCCCTGCCCACGGCTTGGGGTGAGACACGGGGACAGTCCCTCCAGGGCACGAGAAGATCACAGACTGGCAAGCCCCACGCAGCAGCAGAGGTGCCAGGATTTAGAGCGGGCTGCTGCGCGGCAGTGACGGTGCCGCCGGCAGCCCGTGGGGCAATCACACTTCCTATAGACAGCGCGTCAGCTCCAGCCTTTCCTCTAAGAGGGCAGGCAGACCCCACGCACGCATGGAGCAGAAACTGGCAAGCAGGTGTTGAGGGTGCTCACAGCTTCCTTCCCGTCATCTGCCCCTGCACGTGCCTACCCGGGGACGGAAACTGCAACCAAGGGGAGGCTGGGGGAGTACAGACATTGCCCGTGTGGGTGCCGATAGCGACCCGGGTGCTGAAGCCTGCTTGGTGCAGTTGTGTTTTGGGGTAATGCCATGGCATGGGGGGATTCCTATGCCGGGGCGTCCCAGGCCACCATCCAGCAGTCAGGAAAGAGTGGCACAGAAAGCTTCATCTGCTGGTGTTGGGTGCAGCTAGACCAAAGGACCTGGACCAAAACAGCAGCTACAGGGCAGAGCTTTAGCCACCCACTAGTCCCACGTCTGGTCTCCTCCCCTCCCTAATCAGTGGCCAATTCCTCTAGACTGACCCCACCGCAGGAATGACCACGCTGCCCAGGGAAGACCGTGGGGTTCTGAGCAGGAAACGTGCCTGTACCCTTGACCTTTCCAAGGCCTCTGCATGCTGACAGGGAGCTCCCCAAAGGTCTTGCAGATCGTAACCCAACCAATGGCCCCCAGTGAGCACTCAACAGTTGCACGTTGCTCCCCACCACCACCCACCCAGTTATGTCCGTCTCCCTGAAGTCCCGCAGTTGCAACATGCCCCCGGCCAGCGTGCACTAGGGCTGCCGGTCAGCGAGGCCAGCGCTGCCGGAGCTCCGAGCTCCTCCCCAGCCCCAGCTGCTCTCTGCTGTGTCAGCCCCGTCCCCGGCCAGC
This sequence comes from Crypturellus undulatus, assembly GCA_013389825.1. Taxonomy (NCBI): domain Eukaryota; kingdom Metazoa; phylum Chordata; class Aves; order Tinamiformes; family Tinamidae; genus Crypturellus; species Crypturellus undulatus. The sequence continues at coordinate 14,915 of VWPW01026756.1, read as the reverse complement.
CCTCCCCCTCCCCTGCGAGCACTGGCCAGGAACCCACATCTGGAAGGGATCAGTGCTGCTAACCACTGCAGGGAAAGGGGAGGGTTATAAATAGCTGCAAGTTCCCAAATCAAAGATTAACAACAACAACAACAAATAAAGAACAGAGGATGAAGTGTTGGCTTTTCTGCCCAGCATGTTTATATAAATAGTCATAGTTTTATGCTTTTTTATATTTCTAATTTGTTTTCAACCTTTCCTCTTTGCTGTGATGTTCTGGGTCTGTCCTGTTTCCCACTGGGCAAGTTCCCAGAGACACATTTCTTGGAAGGTTGTAACCTCTCTAGTAGCTTTGAAACAAATTCCAGGCAGGAATGTCTCAGGACCTGTTTTTTTTTTTTTTTTCTGCTGCTTTAGCAAAATAGTCCTCAGGCTTGTCCTTGGCTGGTTGTGCAGGCAGATTAGCCCTCAGCAAGGCAAGGGGCGCAGGGAACACTGCAGGAGTATGGCTGCAGGGAGCTGATATTTTACCCACATCAATTGGTGATTTTCTGCAGGAAAAAAAAAAAGCTACACATGAAAATGCAGTGTTTGGTGCAAATGTTTGTTATCATGGGGCACCTGTGTTTTCCCGAGCAACCGGAATGCCCAGGAGTGCAGATGGGCTTCCCAGATGCACTGCCCAAGACGGAGCAGCTACCAAAGCTGGACCAAGAGCCCCATGACTGAAATGATGATGCAGTCCCAAGGAACACAGTGGGGAAGACAATGTGCCATAAGCCACATTCTTGGAGTAATGGGGATAATGGGAAGACATGAACTGCATAAATACTATTACTGGATTCTGCAGTTTGGAGGATATTCTTTGATCTGTCCTCAAGCAATGTCCCTCACTCAAGCATGGACCAGGAGGCCGACAGGCCTTGGGGGTGACTATATTCAACCCCAGCTATGGAAGAACTACGAACACGAGCTCACAGCTGGTGTACTGCCACCCTCTGCCCCTGTGCAGGTCAGCACACAAAGAAAATAAGCCTTCCCAGATTGTGCAATGGCTTTTTGGGAACAGATACGGTACTTCCCAAGAAGATGCCAAGGGAGACTGGAACAAACCTGTGGGATCCTCTGCCTCTTGTCGCAGCCACCATCTTCTCCTGGTGGTGCTCCTCTCACAGAGCATTTCTGGCCTCGATGGCATGTTGAGCAAGACATCTGTTGTGCGAGGCAGTGGCTCCCTGTTCCCGCCAAGCTTGCTATCTGCTCCCGGATGGAGCAATTGAAATGTTGCAAGACAAGGAGCCAGGGACCGATAACACCTTATTTTTCTCTTAAAATTGCTCTCTGCTCAGAATGCCCAACCCCAACTCAAAATGCCCTGGATGAGTCCCTAGTGACTGCTCCTCTGCTGAGGTCAGCACCAAGTGCTTGCAAATAAATAATGGGGTGCCCCATTGAGCACCCATTCGGAGCCTCATACACAGATCTATTTCAGAGCTGGTGCTGCTGGGCTCCCAGCTGCTGTGTTTATCCCATTTTTATTGCCCACTGAAGTTGTTTTTGTGGAAAGGCTGAGGTTTGGCAGACACTGAGCTGGCAGCAGTTCAGTGATGCAGAGGATGCAGAGCAGGCCAGAATGGCATGACACACACACAGCGTTCGTTTGAAAAATAACCTTATAAATGAACTTAATAAGCCTGCTGAATCACTCCTACTTCTCTTGGTCTCCCTTCCTATGAGCTGAGCCTCTGCTCTGGGAGAAACCACAAAAGAAAACAAGTGGCATCCCTTGAGCAAGAGCAGCATTGCCTGATGGTGCTTTTCCCTGCACGCTCACCACCCTTCCCAGAACTCCCTGATGCCCTGAAAAGGCCTGGAGAGCTGCTTGGTGTTTTCAGCTGGGGATGGTTGTGACTCTCTGGGCTCCCTGACTTGTGAATTTCCCAACCACCTCCCTGGACAACCTCCAGCTACCATATCCTGGCCTTCCTGGGCCAAGTAGGGAACAGGCCGCCAGGCATCAGGAGCAGCTACACAAGGGCAAATGGCCTGAAACAAGCATGAGTGTCAGAGGGGCTCCCCAGAGAGGATGTCTGCAGCACAGTCAGGAGCAATAAGGTGGCAGCATGAAGCAGATGCTAAAGAAAATACCCTGTCAGGCAAATCTTGTCCTGCAGATCCTCATCCAGGGCTCCTTGGTGAGAATTCCCCCCATCACCATCAAGAGGATGCTTTCCTCTTGAGGCTGCTTGGGATTTTTGGATACAGTCAAAACCAGCAGCAAGAGTTTTTAGGAGCTAGATGAAGGCATCTAGCAGAAGACTGAGCTGGACGAGATAAGTCAAGGCTGCCTAGCTTGACCAGTTTCATAGCTCCTGTTCCAGATATCCTTCATGTAAGTGGGGGCATGGGATGGATGCTGGGAACAAAGGCTAATGCTAACAGCTGATGAGAAAGTGAGAGAAATGCTGCAGGACTGAGCAGCAGGAGGTGGGCAGCAGTGGGTCACATCATGCCCTCACCTCCCAGCCTTCACCCCTAGCCCCGAAGGGGGCAGCCCCAGCTGCCCAGCTGGACCTGGCTGGTGCCCCAGCCCAGGAGGCACAGAGAGGGGTGCAGCCTGCGGCTGGCCTGATGGACCTTCCTTGCTCGCTGGGTCACACACGGCACCCCATGGTGCAGTGGCCAGGAGCTGCTTATCTTTCACTTTTGGCTGTGTGCCCAGCAGCAGAGCGGCTTCCTTCCTTGTGGGTCACTGGGGCAGTTGTCACAGTTAGAGCTGAACTGCTCCTGGTGATGTCCTGGCACATGTGTGTCTCCCAGTTACCATTCCCCCATTCAGGTATGTGTTGGCCCTGCTCGCCTGGGCCATGTAACAGGCCAGGCTAATCCTGACCTTTGTGTTAGCTACAGCCCTCCTGCTACTGCTGTCCCAGATGGACCCCATGCCCAAGGGGCAGGGAAAATGAGGGAAAAAAGGGACAAGAGAGTCTTCTCTCCTGGGTCCTCTGCCAATGGCCAGCGTTGCAATGAAGGGCAATTTTCTGCCTTGATGCTTGTGCACTGGCACCCTGTCACCAGAGCCGTTGTCTCCCAAATAATCCCTGGCCCGTGGGGACAGCCCAGCTGTGCAGTTAGCGTCCAAGCACCACTACGTTTGTGCAGGAAAAAGAGCTCAGTTTGAGCTGATCCATGCCCATGTCACACTGACTCACAGCCAAGGCCCAGGCTCACGTCAGGCAGCGTCAAGAGTCTTCCTTGAGACGGGTGCTAGCTCAGGAGCCCCGCCGACATCCCCGCAGTCTGTTCCCTCCCCACCCACATGATTCATGCCTTCCAAACAGGGACAGAGGACCTCCACAGCGGGGAGGCTGGGAAGCAAGCCCTGCATCACAGCAGTGAAGTCATCACTCCTTGCCTGGGGCTGCTCACAAGCCTTCTGACCGCAGCATGGTTTGTGTCCGTCAGGAAGCTGGGTGGTGCGGCCAGACAAATAAGGGCAGGAGAGCACTAGCCCAGTGCTATGACCAACTGGCCAAGGGTGTCCTGGCTTCATCTTCACAACTAGCACCGTACCATGTCTCCCACATGATGTCAGAGCGTTCCCGCTCCGGATGGTGGAAGCTCTCCAAACTCATCCCACAAGGAAGCAATTAAGCAGGCTGTGTGCTAATTTGCAGCAGGGAGGGGATGGCAAAACCTCACGCTGTGCTGTTGCTGAGAGCACATGTATGAGAACCAGGGCCCTGTGCAGCACCTCCTTCCTCCCCTGGTCTGAGGTTGGATCCCAGGGACCTGGTGGGTCCATGTTTCTCTTCTGGGCTACCCATAGGAAGAGGAAGGATGGATCACATCATACCGCATACCCATCTAGGTCAGTACTTTGAAAGTGGCCAGCTGCAGATCGAGACATTCCTGTTCAGTCTGATGGTCCTTTCTCACTCTAGCACATCCTGGCAGTCCCCAAGGCCCCGGTTCATTTTGTGTCTGAGTTCATGCAGGTAGACCCAGGCTCAAACCCTGGAGAGCAGCTCCAGGTCCCCCACACAACAGACAAATGAAAGGAAATGTTTTCAGCAAGCAGTACAGGCCTCTGATTTCCCCTGCTGTTGGCAAGAGAGAGGCTCCTATGCACTTAAATAACTTCTCAAAAGCGCCGCTCCAGCACTGCTGTGCTTTTCTTTAAATTTACTTCTGGACTACCTGATTTCTGCTGACTTTCATTTGAAGCAAATTACTTGGAGCTGGGTAACTACTGCTGAGGTCAGGACAATCACAAGAAACATCCCGTCTGGTGTTTGCTGATGCCGATTCTGGCTGAGAAATGCAGGTGGCTCTGGAGCTCCCTCCATAGCAGATCGGTGCTGTGAGCTTTGCTAGTGAGCACAGAGGGACCTACATGGGATGTGGCTCCAACAAGCACCCACTATTTCCCTGGCATGGGGTGCAAAGAGACTAGGGGGATAGGACAAATAGAGGTGGACAGAAAAATCCAAAAGAAGGGGAGGATTTTGTGACTATAAATTTCCAGGAGCCCAACTGGCTCCACTGACAAGTGGTACAAAGTAGCTTCAGGGTTGGGGCCAGAGCCAGCGATATCTGACCAGGTTCCTCAAATAGCAGAGGTGTTATAGGGCTACACATGAGCTCATCACTGGTGCAGACCTGGGGATCTCAGACAGCCTGTGGGGTCTAGATCCTACTTACTGCAGGGGACAACAGGCTCCAAAGAGCGTTTATGACGGTGGGTGGATGTGGCTGTTTGCTGTGTAGCTGAAAAGGCAACAAACTCTGCCAGACTGATGGAGCTGAGCCTATGGCTGTGGATAGTCCACGTCAGCAGCCCCTCCAGCAGCAGGAATGTTTCCTCCGGGAACAGGACAGGAACCCTGCTGTCCAAGGACTGAAAACTGTCAGCCTAACTACACCCCGAATAGGGATTTTTTTTTCCCCAGATCTCCCAAAACACAGCTGCAAATATCTCAACCTGATAACTCCAAAAGAAACAACAAGGCACTTTCAGTTGCAAAGTCTCTCTTTCCTGCAGGCCTTGGCTCCTGGAGCCCTGTGATTACATGGCAATCTCAGTTTTCCTTTTAAAGACAACAGCACAAAAATAGTGAGTTTCCTGCTTTCCTGATTGCACTGGGAGCACTTGGAAACTTTCCTAAATACAAGGCTGAAAACGCTTGCAAAGGAAATGCCGCTAGAGAGACAGCAAAAATACGTGACTGGAGGAGACGAAAAATAAATCGTGTGACGTCCTGGGGACTTGAGCTCTCCAGCTCTCCCATGGCTGGAATCACACAGAGCCCTCCTCCTGCTTCCCAAGGCAGGCCCTCCTCGTGCCCGTATGGCACATTTTGCGCCTCCTGCACGACCGGTTTGCAGCATCTCTGACAGCAGAGCCCTGCGCCGGGTCCCCAGGGGATGGGATCTGCAGACGGAGCGAGGGAAACCCGGGATGAGCCCTGAGGCTCCTGCTGACACAGCACCAAGTGGGAGCGCTGCGCTTGGCGGAGTTCAAGGTCAACGGCTGTAAATTCCTGGTTATTTTTAGCTCCATGATAGGAGCGGGCTGAAAACAAGAGGAAGAACAGCTGGGATCTGTAGAGAGGTGGGGCCGGTGCAGGGGGAACACAAGGAAAGGGGACTGCTTTTGACAGCTGAAATAAGGGCAAAATCAATAGAAAAAGCCAGGAGGGGAGGGAAAAAGCGGGTGCTGTGTATCCTGCACACAGCAGGGTGTCCTGCTCAGGCTGCAGTGGGGCTGAGGCCAGGAAGGGGGCTGCAGGGGTCTGAGTTTGCTCTGCTGCTGCCCGTGGAGCTGCAGCTTGACCCTTCCCCACAGCCTGGGATGTCCTGGGAGCCTCCCGGGGAGCGACAGGGACCTGAGGACACAGAAGGATCTGGGAGCAAAAGGGCACAGGAAGAGCCGCCCGGCAGGTGTGCCTGGGTGCACGTAGGCAGTGCAGAGGACCTCTCCCGTGAAGGCTGCATGGATAAATAACACGCAGCTCACACGGGGAAAGGGTCTTCCCTCCTATTGACCGTAACTCTTGAAAAGCACAACCTGCTGCCGTCACCGCGCACCCAGCACTGCCATGGCAGCAGGGTCTCCTGCCACCCCCAGGACCCAAGGCCAGGCAGGGTCACCACGAGCCCAGCACCATGTCACGGGCTGCAGCAAAGACCCCAGGCTGGGGGGGACAGTGTCCCTTGCACGCAGGCGGCAGCGACGCCGCGGAGACGTGCAGGCTGGGAGCGTCGGGCCAGGCAGAGCCTGCCGGTGCCTCCAGCTCGCAGTGTGTGTTTCCATCAGATGGGCAATTCTGAAATTGCAACCAACGGACTGTGTCGCGTTGCCACAGTAACAGGAAGCACACAACGAACATAAACAGTGCTACCCGGGAGGGACCGCATGCCTCTAGTGCCTTGCATCTGCCCCCATCCCATACAGGGTTTCGGTTTAGCTAATTAGGGAGAGCAATTATGTTCCTGAGGTACGAAATGATGAAACACTGCGTTTTGAGGGGGAAAAAATGTCAAGGCATAATAGCAGAAAGAACAGTCTTGCAGCAATTACTGTCAGTGCTACTCACACTGAGTTGCATAGGGAGAGCCTGTGTGCACACAAAAATGCACATGCATTTCTCCACAGATATATGGACCCCCTAGGACCCAGCTACATACAGAGCACGTGTGTGCACATGCATGCATACACATGGTTGCACTTGCATATGTGAATCCCCTGGGATCCAGCACTTGTGCATGAATACACACAACCTACCGGAGAATCAATTCTGATTAATTCCTAAACTCCAAGGGAGTCCTTGGATCCTTGTCTTTGACCCCAGCAAAAATAAGATGACTAATAAATGGTACAGTTTCTTTGCTCACAGCCCTCAATCTGTAACTAGTTAAAATCTCTTCTTGGCTTCCTCCCACACCTGCCCCTCTAGTCCCCCTCTTGCTCTACCTGCCTTGCCATGATTTCTGATTGCACCTGGTCTTGCTTGCTTACTTTTACACTGAAATGCCAAGAGTAATTCCAGCCCCTACAATGCTACTGGATCTCTCGACAAGATGATAGCACTGCTGGTGAGACAACTGCTGATCAAGAGCAGGGGCAGCACTTGTTGGTGTGGGACAAATCCTCATCTGGGAAAGCCAAAGTCTGACTTCAAAGAATACCCCTGGGGCTGTTATTCTCTGGGAAAACCACACAGGGAGTCTCTAGTAGCCATGGCTCTGGGACTACCAGCACCTGTGGCACCTTCTCCATCACATTTCTGGGTAGGTGAAGGCTTCCTGGACCCCACCACCCTATCCATGGAGTGAGACGGAGATCCTTTGCCCTGTAGCTGCTTGCTAGAGATTGGCAGGTCTAATAGGTCCTGCATCTCAGCATCTCTCTCCACCCTTTCTGCAGCCAGGATGCTTAAGACATTCCTGTGACATCCCTGTATGACCATTCCTGCAAGGCATTGTCCTGCACTGTCTTCCAGCCGCCACCTTCTCTTCCTAGAAGGTGGCTAAATTCCTGCTGAGGGTCAGCAGCCTCTCAACAGGACACTTGGCTCCTTGTGAACAAGCTCTAATTACAGCTTGGAGTGTTGGATGGCAGAGGAGTCCTTCCAGCACCTCCATGCTCTGCCCTTCCCCTGCCCTTCCCTCTATGCCAGGGTCCTGAGGGGGCCCCTAAGCTACTAGTCTCATCCCAGGGCACTGCTGCTCCCAAGTACTGCAGCCCTCAGCACTGCCAGAATACCCTGCCCTGCCAGTGCTGAAGGGGAGCAGGCAGCAGCGCTGCTGGGCAGAGCAAACCTGGCAGAGAGCATCTTTCCCTGCCTGGCTGTGCCAGGCTGGCAGCACTGGGAGGAAACAGATGCACGTGAGAAGATATTTTATGCTCCAGTCAAAACCAGTGCAAACAAAGCAGCATGATGCGAGGAGAGAGGGAAAGACCCTGTGGCTGGAGAGAACGACATTTGTTGGCATACAAAGGCCCACTTCACTGACCTAGAAACAAGGGCACTGTGTGCAGCCGGCATTGAAACTAGGACGGGGGACAAAAGCAGTGTGAGTCCTCCACAGACAGAAAGGCCTTTGTGAATCAACCACCACTGAGCAGTTTCTCCACTCTCTGCAGTCTATTGCTGCTACCACACTTTCCCTCTGATGCAGCATGGCCCAGATCATGGAGCTCAGGTCCACTGAAGCCAGGTCATCGCAGGCTCCACCAGCCAAGGTCTGCATGGAGGTCCCAGTGCTTGTAGGTGCTGGGAGCACTGACCTTGGCCTTGAAAAAGGCACCCAGAGGCTGAGGTGCCTGGACCTTGCTGCTTTTGAATCTTCTGCATCCCCAAATCTCTGCTCAACCCCAAAAGCTCTGCTCCAGCCCATCTCTCCATCCCTTGAAAGTGAGTGTGACTCACACTTCATAGGCATGTAAACTACACCCAGGAACAGCCTCCCCATCCCACAGCCAGCCTGGCGCCTCCAAGCAGTGCGTGATGGCAGGGAAAAGAGGCACCAGCTGAGTCAGCCCAGCTGCAAGGAGCACCTACACACCACGCTCGCAGGTGCTCAGGCCTGCCTGACTCCCTGGGGATTCCGCTCCCCAGGCTGGGAGCACTTCGGGGTCTCATTAGCTCCTGAGAGGTGGTGCAGGAGCTCCACTGTGCCACCCAGCAGGGTTGGGGGTCGGACAGCACAGCTGCATGGCAAAGGTTACTGATCTGAGCTGGGCACAGCCTACGCACGTTGATCAACAGTACTCAGGAGTACAGGAGAGACAACACTGAAGCATTTCTCCTGGCAGATTTGCCAATAGGGTCCTTTGATCACACAGTCCAACCCAACTGGCTCCCATCTGGTCTGGCATCAGGAAAGTCTGCTGAAAGGGCTGGGAAGACCTCGAGAGCCTTCCAGTCCTGCAGACTCTGGTGCTCACAGGGGCTCCCAGGGCTGTTTCCAGAGGAGCGTTTGCACTCAGGACTCCTGGATTCAGCCTCTGAGCAGTGCAATGTCTTCTGCAATATACCCTCTTCTCCCTGAGGCAGGATTTCTAAAAAAAAAAAAAAAAGGGGGGGGGGGAGGGAGGGTACTTCTGTTCCAGTGAACTCAAGCAAACACTTGCAGATCATCGCCCGGGAAAGGAGAGCTGTGTCTCTCTGCACCCATGCAGGCCAGCAGCAACTGCAAGGCAGCCTCAGGCAGCAGCTGTGCTGGATACAGGTGGACCCAGTAACTGTCGGGGCGATGCCAGCTCCTGGAGCAAGCCCTTCCCCAGGTCCAAGCCCTGCGCAGAGGAGGGCTGAATGCAGGCTGCAGATACGGGGAGCAGGTAGGCAAGGCTACCTCACGCTTCCCAGGGCCCACAGAGTGAAGGCAGGAGGAAGCAGCACGCACATGCCAGTAAAGCTCCTGTTTGCAAACAGTACAGTATGCGCCTGGGGCCATGCGTGGCACTACAGCTTTGCTCAGCTGAGCCAACACCGTCTGCACGCGAAGCCCGAGTGCCAGCCCTCTGGGCAGGCTGACGCCAGGCCAGGCTGGGCTGCTTATGCACAAACCACCGTGCAGGAGTCACCACCCAAGGAAAGAGGCTGCAGATGTGACCACAGAAGCATCAGGCTGCCAGGTCCCCCTGGCCTGGCGGCTGGCAGGGCAGAGGGAGGCTGGAACACAACATAGGCCTTTTTTAGAGGTACAGACTGAGGGGAGGCGAGACAGAGATGTGGCTGCTGCAGTCAAACCACTGGCACAGAAAACTACCTGGCCCTTGCCCTCAGCATTGGTGGAAACAGGCATAGACTGGTGTCTCCTCCAGCACTTCTGCTGTAGGAATGGGCTTTGGTGACATTGCTTCCACAGACGTGAAGGCCTGGCACATCCTACCTTCCTGCCGGTCACAGAGTAGGTGCGTGTTGCCACCTACTTCAGAAGTTCCCCATCCAGCTGCGATCTGGGTGCTCAGCAGCAGGACCTGCCAAAGGCCTGGGCTAAAGCAGAGCAGAGCAGAGCGTGTCACTGTGCTGCACAGACCTTATGTGGGGACTTCATTTTGGTGGTTGCAGGGCCACACTGCACAGCTTCTTGGAGGACAGTGATGGAAGTAGTAGGTCAGCACGGTGACACACACACGGCAGCAGCTGCAGGGCTCAGGACAAGGCTGGGAAGCCCATCTCAGTGAAAGGCCTTAGCACACAGCCCAGAAGATGCCTTATGTCTTATTCCTTGATCTGCTGTAGTGGTACAGTCCTGCTGGCCACCTCAAGGCTAAGCCCAAGCCAAAGTCTATCTGAATGCAGTCTCTTGTCTTTTGTGTCCAAGATGCTGCTTTCCAGTTCAGATGGGATTGTCACAGCATGAACTTGTGTGGTTCTTGGTCTTCCACTCCCTCCTCGGTGGTACTGGGGAACACGTGCTGTAGGCACAGCAGGCACCACAGCTACTTCTCCAACTGCGAGGCACAGGCAGGTCCAGCATCGCTGGTGCTGGGAGAGTCCAGATGTCTCAGGTACCTGAAAATGTTGATCCTAGAAGCTGGTGTATGCTCCAGAGGCATCATAGGGTGGACATGCTCTCCAGCCAACAACCACTGCCAAACCCCTTGTTTTCAACATTATGTAAGGAGGGAACCCAATCCTGCTCCAGGACATGGCGAAATTAGAGCCGTACGGAAACAATTAGAAAGGGGAGGGATAGGGAAGAAGCTTTGTTTTCCTGGCACAACTCTCTGCCCAAGGAAGAAAACAGATCCCACAAGTCAGTCCAGATCTGTTTGTGCTGGGAGTAAATAACCAGTAAGTGAAAGCAAGGCAGCCAAGGAGGCTGGATCTCAAGGCAGCTCACCCCACACCCTGGCCTTACCGGAGTGCTTCACAAAGGACTGCACGCATGGGCATGGGGGAAAGAGGAGAGTGCAAGCACTGCAGGACATGTTGCACCATGTGGAGGACATTTTCAAGGGGACAGTCCCAAGGGAGGCTTCTCTTCTCAAAGGAGCAACAAATCACATTAAGTTGATGCCAACACAGTCACACAAGGACTGTATGACATCTGGGCTCCCCCTGCCAAGAGCATTGGCCCTCACACTGCCCCAGACAACTGCCACTCGGCCTCCCAGGGAAGCGTTTCCCATGGTAAAATGCATCCAGGATACCCAGCAAAGACCTCTGGGCATAGGGATTACCAACACTGAGAGCCCCAGCTACAATCCAGTGCTCCAGAGCCAGTGCTTCCCACAAAACCAGGAGGTTCCCTAGAGAAAATGCTATCTCTTCCCTAGAGAAAATGTTATGTCAGTGGGAGAGAGGACAAATGCTCAGCGCCCAGGATCGGTAACCCTCCTGCAGCTCTGGCTCACATTAGATACCCCAGCATGCATGGCCCTGGCTCAGCATCAGCTGCGCAGAGCAGCTTGGCATATGCCAAAGCAGTGATCCTTCCATCCTCCTTGCATAGCCCAAGTCAAATGAGACTTCTGGAGACTAATCCCTGCCAGAGAGTCAAGACAAGCGCTCTGGTCAGCATGGTGCTCTGTGGCTTGTGCGTCATCTTGTCACCCTGCAAGGAGATTTATGTAACATTCAGGTCAGCTTGTCCTGTTGGAGGAAGCCTGGTGGGAGCGCACAGCTGGGCCTCAAGCTCCCAGGCATGCAAAGAGCCCAGCACAACCGTGCGTTCTAGTCATCTGCACACCCGATGCACTCCTGGTCACTCGGCAGACTGTCAACAGCCTCCGCTTCCCTTTAAGGGATGTTTTATAACTGCAGGGCCTGTCAACAGGGAAAGCTCACCACCAAAGTGGCTTCACAAGCACACCCTCTGGGCATGTCATGTTCCTAAATAAAAGTGATTTTGTTCCAAAATCATGAGTCAGTTTGCAAAGCACAGTCTAGAAGAGTGTCTCTGGGATGATTTCAGGATTACAATACTGCAGTGGGAGAGTTTCACCTTCTGCTTGCATCCATGGAAGGTAAACACTTGGTCAACAGCAAGAAGGTGTGGAAAGTATGTGGGCAGGTGTCCGTCTGGACATGTGTGCTCGCACTCGTGATGCAGGATGTTGCCTTTGCCTGCAAGCGGATCCTCTCAGACTCGCAAGGACTTGCTGGCCTTCATACAATCTCCAGAGCCCTCTTGCTCGCCCCTTGCTCCTACCAGGGGCATGTCCTGCACCAGAGCTAGGCCAAAAGCCCATCCCCACTCACTGGCTGTCTCCAGGGCATCCAAGCATAGAACAGAAGAAGAGAAAATGATCTGTTTTTAAGGTGGTCTGTGCAGAAGTCCCACATTTTATAGCTCCACTCCAGATATTCCCAAGTGGACCAGAGTCCCACAGCAGCTCCCTCATTTGTTTTTGGAAAGGGAAGCAGATCCATGACACAAATGACAGCTTTACAGAGCATAGGGTGCTGACCATGCATTTCCCCATGATGAAACCCGGGAGCCTGATGTAAGGACACCGATAACTTGCTCTGCTGGCAACTTTGACCGTGTCTTTCATCAGCCAAATGCCTGTTTCAGGCCTGTGTCTTTCATCAGCAAAGTGCTTCGGAGTGGGAGCCCCACTAAGTAAATAACTGGAACGTGCAAAGGAACAGTTAATACCGGGTTCGCCTTTCCCTGGGGGAGAGGTGGAACGGGGCAAGTGAGGCAGCACTCTAGGTGCTGGCCTTCCCACATCACTTCTTAGCAGTACCTCGTGCTGCCTTCCCAAGTGGCAGTGACATGGCCTTGCGAGCCTGGAGAGTAGCCAAGACAACACCATAGCTTTCTAGTACTGTTAAAAGCCGTTGCATAAAGTTACCTATCCAACACGGCACAAGGGGCACAAGGGAGACACAAACATTGGAAATCCTATTTGCATTAGACAATCTCGTATCTCTGACTCATCTGCCTGCTGCAGATGGCCATGCCTGTCCCTGTATCCATGCAGGTCATTCCTGTTCCAAACTGAGGTTTGTGCGGGTAGTCGTCCCCTTCTCTCTCTTGCAAGAGGAGGGGGTCTCTACTGAACCACTGTGGTTCTGTCATCAAACATGTCATTTGGTAGCTCTGAGAAACTGAACACACAGAGCTCAGGGCTGTCCCTGACTCAGGGTTGTTCTCAGCCAGAGCCAAGCACGCTGGAAGTCATATAGAGACAGGGAAACGTGACAAACCTCCTGAGCACACCTGACACCTGCAAGAAAGCAAGGAGTTCATGTGCAACAGCACAGCGTTTAAACTGAACCCCCTCAGGTATGAATGGCTTAAGTCAGCATGCGAGGGTGGGACCCTGTAGCCACGGGGCAGAGACTCTAACTCAAGAGTGCACAGAGTAGGCTCAAGCTGTCGAGGGCGACAGCAAGAAGCACGACCTGGTACTCAAATGAAGCGATATGTCCTTGCCTGATCTGCCTTCCCTCCATGTGGCCAGCAGCTAGCGATGCTGGAGACACCGGCTGCCACCTCCTCACGCTGGGACATCAAGCCCGGCTCCCCCTCAGCTCTGACTCTCTGACCTGGCCGCATGCTGATGAGCGCTTCCAAAGTGTCCTGAGACACCCCAGCACATCTCCCTGGGGCCAACTTGCCAGCCGTTGGGCTGCCCGGAGCCACTGGAGAAATCACTCATCCCAAGCCAACAGCTCCAGTTGAGCAGCCAGGACCCAGAACATTTGTGACCAATTCTGCTTTTTCAGGTGGTTGTTTTCATTTTTCTCCCCTGAGTGTGGATTGTTCTTTGGGTCGGAAATGATGGATTCCTTCTTTCCTTCCAAAGCTGAATATTGCTTTCTTATGTGTGTCTTTAATTTTTGTTTTTGGTTGTTTTGGACATGGAAAATTCCCAGCGTTTGCCTGTTTTGGCGGCCAGGCGAGGAAGTGAAAGTGAACACTGTGTTCAGTTGAGACCAAGGAGGCTGAAGGAGCTGGAAATTTTAAGCACAGGGTAAAACCAAGTGTTTTCCACACCCTGCAACCAGCCCTTGGCTGAGCCTTCTGCAATGTGCCATGTTTTAGTTCCTCATTTTCAGCTCACTGTTCACTCCAGAAATTCCAGCCTGAACTCCAGAGCTATCTCAGTCTGGCCTGGCCCTACATGACCTACACGTGGGCGCAGAGAGGGAGCAGAGAGCAGCCCTGTGCTCCCAAAGGCACACAGCTATCATCCACACCAGCCCACACACCTCTTGCAGGCAACAGTGTGGAGGGGCGTACAGAGAAGTCTCTTTCTGCAGTTTACATATGCCGATGTTGGTTCCCTCACAGCCAGTTTTTCTTGACACCTCATGAGCAGTCAGCAGCAGGCGACAATCTCTGAACTCAGGTTGGTCCTTCCCTCTCTGTCCTGTCTTGCTACCAAACTAGCACTTCCAAAGTATCAGCCAAAAGAGCTTCTCAGCCTCCCAGTCATGCCAGGAGTTTGTAGCCTTGGGGCACATCCTGCTTCTCCTTCTCTCTCACTCCTGGTGAATGCATGTTGATGTCACCTGGGGAAAGAGGCGCTCCATGGGAAGCAAGCTGGATATCTCCAGGTGCTTCAGGAAGGCAAGGGGACCTGGCACCTGGCCTGGGCCTGCGTCCAGTGCCACCAGCCTGGCTGTTGGAAGTCTGGGGTCTTGGCTGACCAGTGTGTGCCAAGAAGTACCCGTGCAGCATTTGGAAAGTCCTTGGGCTTTCACTTGCTCTAAAAGAACTGGGCACCATGGTCCAAGATTCCCAAGGCAGAGGTGAGGCGCCAAGGCTGTTGGGCAGCTCACAGTAATCCACTTGGCTGCTGGGGGACTGGCAGCTTCAGGACTTGCTTACTAAGAGCTGTCTGTGTTAGCAATTAACTACTTGACTCAGTGCTGGAGTCAGGATTGACACTGGGACACGGGATCTTTGATGCTTCCCTTCATTTCCCCAGCAGGCACCTGTCAGGAGCACCGGTTGCTGAGAAA